>JABUQX010102916.1:20000-22500 GCA_015478945.1 Trachelipus rathkii | reverse complement strand
GACGAGGACGAGGAGCTGGGCTATGTACCGGTTTTTATATATTTCGAAGGTGTGAGAGGATTTTCTTTCGACTTCCGTCATGATCTTTCACTTAGCTATTCTATTTCCGTGAAATGAAGGGGGGGGGGGGGACAAAGAAAATATATATAATATATATATATATAATATATATATATAATAATATATATATAATATATATATATTAATATATTTTTTTTTATTAATTATTTTAATTATAATTATTATATATATATATATATATTAGTGATGGGACGATTTAATCGGAATCGGCCATCGGTAATTCGAAAATCGGAGGAATCGGCTGTTTTTCAGAAATCGGAATCGGAATCGGCCAAAAATTTTACCGATTCTTTGGTACCGATTCTTTGGTACACAATTCTGAAAATAATTTTTATTCGATTCTGCCATAGGCGGTCCTTATTCCTATTGAATAGAGCACTCTTTCATAGGTTTAAGTCGCGTATCTCTTTAGCTTGTCGTGGTCGAGTGGTAACACGCTTGGCATACCGTTCGCGAGGGCCCGGGATCTAATCCTGGTAAGTGAAAATCACTCAAGGGAGCTTATTTTATCTATACAAATTGAACTGCGTTTAATTGCAGTATTTATATCTATACAAATTATACTCCGAATTAGAGTCAGTCTCCTTACATAGGTCCTGGTTGTTACCTTTGACTCGATGTGCAAGGCGGATTATGCGTGGCTGATGACTGTCCTGCCATATGCCGGTCCTATATTCCCCATATATTGAATAGAGCACTCGGTTCATAGGTATTAAGTCGCGTATCTTTTTTAGCTTGTCGTGGTCGAGTGGTAACACGCTTAGCATACCGTTCGCGAGGAGCCACGGATCTAATCCTGGTAAGTGAAAAATCACTCAAGGAGTTATTTTTATCTATACCAAACTGAACTGCGGTTTAATTGCAGTATTTACAGTATATATATATTATTATGATATAATATATTTATATAATAAATATATATAATATAATATATATATATATATATATATATATATATATATATATATATATATATATATATATATATATATATATATATATATATTTACTCTTTCATATTTTTATTATTTTAAAATATATACTAAAATATAAAAAATTTAAATTAATAACTTAAAAATTAACATTGCTATTACTATAATAAATAATCATGGCAAGCAGTTACCAATCAACATGCAAAGAAGGATCTATTCCTTGTAAATCAAAAAGTTTAGCATGGAAATTATTCGACATAGCTAAGGATGATCAATCAAAAAAACTATTTTAAATATGCAAATCCAAATATTCAAGAGGAACCAATGAGAGGTGGCGTTTTACAACAACAAATATGCTTAAACATTTAAATACTAAGCATCCAAAAGAATTAAAGGAGAAAGAAGAAAAGGAAAGACAAGGACAGAAAAGGAAAAGATCTCTTACGGTAAGTATTTCAGAAACTAAAAGGAGTAAAACTGAGTTGCAATGTTCTAAGCAACCAACTTTGATTGACACTCTTAACAAAACCAAAATATGGCATATAAATGACTCTAAATCCAAGAAGATTCCCAGACCTATTGGAGAAATGATCTCAGTGGATTTGCAACCATTTTCAATAGTTGATGACATTGGTTTCATAAGACTGATAAATCATGTGTGCCCAAACTATGTAATTCCTTCAAGAAAATATATAAAGAAATAAAATACAAGATCAGATTAATGCAAGGGAATACCTGTCTCTTTCAAGCGATGGATGGACAGCTGATACTGCAAATACCTCATTTTTAAGTTTACCTGCTCATTGGTTATCTAGTAACTATGAACAACAAAATGCCATCCATCGAGTTTCACCTTTTCACGTATCTCACTCAGCATCTCAGCATCTAACATAAGTGATTATCTTCAAAATGTTATGGAAGAATTCAATATTCCTGCTAATAAAATTCCTGTTATAGTAAGGGATAATGCACCTAATATGGCTGCAGGAGTTAAACAAGCAGGATTCCAGGAATTACCTTGCTTATTGAGTCCTGATCAGAAACTGGACTTATGCCATATATATATATATATATATATATAATATATATAATTATATATCATATATATATATAATTATATTTATATATATATAATATATAATTTAACATATATATATTAATATTATATAAATATATATATATATATATATATATTATATATATATATATATATATATAATATATAATATTATATATAATTATAATATATATATATATATATATAATATATATATATATATAAATCAACATGACTCAAGATTGGGAGTGAAACCCTTACCTTAAGATGGTGAAGTTTATACAAACAATTGTGCGGTTTATTGCCGGAAAATACCCCGTATATATATATTATATATATATATATATATATAAATTAATATTATATAATATATATATATATATATATATATATATAATATATATATATATATATATATTAATATGTATAT
>JABUQX010102916.1:15000-17500 GCA_015478945.1 Trachelipus rathkii | reverse complement strand
TTATTATTATTTGTATTGATTATTACTATTAGATTATTATTATTATTATACTATTATTTATTATAATAATAATTATTATATATTATTTATTTTTATTATATGATGGAGAGTTATTATATTATTATTATTATTATTATTATTATTATTATTATTATTATTATTATTATTATTATTATTATTATTATTATTATTATTATTATTATTATTATTATTATTATAACTCTTTTTAATTTAATGATAATGATAGCAACCATCTGTGCTATATGGGAACAACAGTAGTTTGTTTATTAAATTATTATATATTATTGCTTATTATTATTATTATTATTATTATTATTATTATTATTATTATTATTATTATTATTATTATGTCGGCTGCAGAAGGTATTCTTAACACAACTTCAACCGTTAATGAAAAGAAAAAAATGGCATGAGGGTGTTCCCAGCCCCTAGCACTATGGCCTATGCGTAGAGAAATCTTCCTATGAATTGACATATTCGTAATATTTATTCTTCATCAATCACATTTCAATTGTTGTAGATGATGTCATAATTTTAATTCCAAATTGTATTCTTATAAAAATAAAACACATTAGAACATTTTGTTGTTCTTCAATATTGTTAAAATATCTTTTCTGTTATTTAGAACTACTGGAAAGAGACGAAAATGAAAGTTTTGTTGCACCTTCTCTCATTATTATGTTTAAAATTATAATTTTGTTCAGAATTACTAATGATTTTTATTTTAATTTTAAAATTTTAGTTTAATAAAAAACATTTTCTTTGTTTTTATCTAAAAAATTTCAACCGTTTCAAATTGAGAATCTCGCCACAACAAATTCAGTATAAACATATAAAAGAAGAAAAAAAAAAGAAAAGAAAATAGAGTATCTGATAAACTCTCGGAATTTTTAGTCTTCTTCTCAGTCTCAATTCCTCTTCTTCTTATTTCTTGTTTTCCCTCCTCCTTTTAATCAGACGGCAGCCAGATCAATAATAATAGCAATAATAACAATAATAGCAATAATAACAATGATAACAGCAATAAAAGAAAGAAAAGGAATAAAAAAGAAAAGGAAGAAAAGAATTAAAATGAAAGTAAAGCAAAAAAGAATATAAAAGAAAAAAAGAAGAAAAGAGAAAGGAAGAAAAAGAAAAAAGAAAGAAAAAAGGAAAAGAAAAAGTATAAAGAAAAAGAAAGAAAAAAGGAAAAGGAATAGGAAGAAGAAAAATGAAGAGGAAAAAGAAAAGTAAAAAGAAAAGGAAAAAGAGAAGAAGAAGAAGAAGAAGAAGAAGAAGAAGAAGAAGAAGAAGAAGAAGAAGAAGGAAGAAAGAAGAAGAAGAAGAAGAAGAAGAGAAGAAGAAGAAGAAGGATAGATAGTAGATAGATAGATAGATAGATAGATAGATAGATAGATAGATAGATAGATAGATAGATAGATAGATAGATAGATAAATAGATAGATTTGTTGTATTAGACTTTAATTAATAGAATTCGACATTAGGTGAAAGATTTCATGCAACTCAAATATCTATCTATGCATTACCTCAACTATCTATACTATCGGTGATCTATCATAACTAATCTATCTATCTATCTATCTATCTATATATCTATTCTATCTATCTATCTATCTATCTATCTATCTATCTATCTATCTCTCTCTCTTCTCTCTCTCTCTCTCTCTCTCTCTCTCTCTCTCTTCTCTCTCCTCTCTCTCTTCTCTATACATATATATCATATATATATATATATATATATATATATATATATATATATATATATATATATATATATATATATATATATATAAAATTTTTAAAAGCATTTTTTAAAACTGAAATATACAAATTACCTTTATACAAATAAGAAGAATTTTGGAGTTAAGAAAAATGGAGACGCCTCGTAACAATTTTTTTTGTTTCATGAAAAACGCAATTAATGTTCATACTTAACGCTGTCGTGAGAGGCGAACACACCTAAAGAACGATAAATGTTCCTTTGTTTGGCTAATAAATTCACTATTTATTACGGTCTTCTGTATAAAGAGATTTTACATCCGTATATAACCATAAGTCAAATGTTTTTCTTCCGTAATAGTCGATCAGTGAAATTAATATTTTAACGCCTCTTAATCTTTGTCTTTCAAACAGAAAAAAAGGAAAACTCTGGTGAAGCTTAAAATCTTCAATACGACGATGGGTGTTTTATACATTGTATATATCTTTATTTTCTAATTATAAAGTCTATTAATCTTCGTTTATCGAAAAATGGGGAAAAACACTGTGAAGCTCTAAATGTTCAAAATAGAGAACTTTTATATGTATGCGATAATAGTGTATATCTTTATTTTCTAATTATAATGGTTTCTTTAACGTATTTTTATTGTAGGTTGGCACACTTGAATTATACTCATAAACACTTCCTTTTTAGGACGCATTTAAATACTCAAATAGTATCTCACAAGTGTTTTGCATTAACAAATGCAGAAGTGCCTTT
>JABUQX010102914.1:30000-38920 GCA_015478945.1 Trachelipus rathkii | reverse complement strand
TCCTATTATTTATATGTTAGTATCTTGATCTACGATTATTTACTAATTTATTGCATCGACTGTACTGTACGGAACATGTAGCATATGTTATTTTATTATTAACATCATGTTTATTAGTCATTTATTAATTCATTAACTTATTAATTATTATTAATTATAATTATTATTTATTTTATTTATCTATTATTTATATAATTAATTAATTTTATTACTACTCTAATTTATCTAAATTTATTTTCAAATATATTAATTACATTATTATCACTATCCAGTTTTTCTCGAATTCGAAACTATGTAGACTTAGATATAAGTTATAAGATTAAATAAGAAAACATCACTCCACTCGAAGTGTTCAAGTGCGATTTTTTTTTTTAGGGAAGAGTGAATAATGTAGAAGGGTGTGCCTAACGCCCCAACCAGCCATGTCGAAGCGATATAATAAATCTGTATTGCTTGACCCAGAACCTGAGTCGTTGAAGAGTCATGAATCCACCAAGTTCATGATAAACACACTCAGAGATTCAATATATGCGCGTAGTCTTATTTATTTGTAATTCCAAAATTTAGGGATTTTTTATTCATTTGTGCTCAATTATTGATTCATTTTTTTTTTACTCCTACACCCTAAACTATTTACTCAGAGCACACCCATTTTACTCAAAATTTTAATCTCTAAAATTAATAATTTATACTAATGAAAAGAAACTAAGATTAACAAAAAAATTTCGTTGGCCCATTTCCACTATTAAGTTCGTTAAAAAACCTTTAATTTGTCCTCTTATATATAGTATGATTTTATTATTCAGAATTCCGCATTCAGTTAAATTAAAAAATATTTTATGGAGATTTTGATAAATTTTGGTAGCTACCACTTAATAAAACACTGGTCTCAACATCTTTTCTCACACAGAAATCCTTCTAGAACTTTATGAAGTAGTTTTATTGAAGTTTTAAGCCTTTTCTAGTCTCTACCCTAGATCTTTCTCATTTCTTCTTTTCCTTTTCTCCACCCATTGTTTAATACTTTGCAATCCAAACATTTCTTGTTCACTATCCGACGACAGTCGCAACTCAATCAATATATAAATATATTATAATATTAGAAGTGATAATAAATAATCTGAACTATATATATCATAATATTATAATATATAATACTACTTATATATTATTCTTTATATATACTATTTTCTATATAATATATATATCATATATAATATATATAATATATATATAGTAATATATATATATATAATATATATAATATATATATTATTATTATATATATATATGAATAAAGGGAATCACTGCCAACAAAACTCCATACATGGGTGAATTAACAAGATGGTCGTATTCTCAATTTAATTCTAAACGTTCGGATTGTACCAAATCCATCCTCAGTAGACTAAAAATAAAATTAAACTTAGATTAAATGCAACATTAGAGTATAACGTTAAACAATAACTTTATGAAACTAAAAAATAATGAAATGATAAAAAAATAAAAATATAGAAATATTCAAGAAAATATGAAAAGTTTTAAGAAAACCAAAAAATCAAAATGAAAAAATTAAAAAATCATGAAAAATCTATTAATAACTAAGAAATGACAATAAAAATAATAACAATAAATTAATGTAATACTAAAAATAAAAAAAAAATGAAAATAACAGGGGATAAAAAATAAAATAAAATAATCACCATAATAATAAAAATAATAATAATAATTATAAATAATAATAATAATAATATAATAATAATAATATATAATAATAATAATAAATAAATAATAATAATAATAAATAATAATAATATAATTAATAATATAATAATAATTAATAATCATAATAATAATATAATAATAAAATATATAATATAATAATAATAATACGAAAAATAAAACATTCACATAATAATATATAGGAACAATCATTAAAACCCACAAACTTCCAAAAACAAGCGAGAAGAAGCAAGACTAATGCAGAAAGCATAAAAGATTAAACTATGTAACAAGATAGTTGTTGTTATATCAAATCGTGTGCAGTTTGGCAGAGCTTGAAGTGATATTTAGAGGGGGACGGAGACTGTGTATAAAATAAAAGATTCTATGATGCGACCTTCTTTTAAATGGATTTAAAAGGTTTCAAGATTGAGAAGTTATTGTTTAGGATAGGATGATCGTTCTGGAATGCATGGTCCCGGATTACTGATGTTTCCATGTTGGTGTATGGGAGGCCCGTTCTGAAGGAGATACCCTTATGCTTTTCAATTCTGATCGTGAGTTGAAGGGAAGTTTCCCCTATGTAGCAGGCGTGACAGTCCGCACACTGATACTTATAAACGACCATGGATCGAAGTAATTTGGGAATCCGTTCTTTAAGGTGGAAAAAAGAACTTATGCTAAAGGGATTAAACGAAATAAGTTTGAAATCTATATGTGGGTAGGCAGAGTCATCAAGAATTTTCCTAAGAGATTTAGCAAGATCCTGTGGTTTTGGACCAGAGAAAGGGGATTTTGAGATAAATTGAAAGTTTAGGAACTGAAGAGGTGAGAGTTTTAGGACGAAAGATGTCCAAATAGGAGTTGAGGATCCTATCAGACATGTAGGGGGGAACAGATTGCCGACAAAGAAGTTCCGTAGATTGCACATTTCTGAGTGGAAACCGGTCCAATCTGAGCATATCTTCTATGCCCGATCAATCAGACATAAAATACCATTAAATTTGAAGCGTAAGGGAATGAAGCTGAAGAAGTTAGTACCCAGGATAGTAGAGGAAGGCTTACGATATGTAGAGGTACGGAAGCGGCCTTGGTGTTATGTTCAATAGTTACATCTAAGAAGGGAAGGCGTCTGTTGGTTTCTAGTTCCATGGTGAATTTAATATTTGGGTGTTTATTGTTAAGATAGTCCAAAAATTGTGCAGAGTGTGATTGATCTTTGAATATGATGAAGCAATCGTCGAGGTATCTGCGGTAAAAAATAAAGGTTTGAAGAGGGGTGGGCACTGTTCCAACCAAATAGTTTCATGATGTGTGAGAAAAGCATTTGCAAAGGCTGGGCCGAGCGGCGATCCCATCGCCATGCCATCGATCTGTTGGTGAAGAAAGTTGTTAAAAAGGAGATGGTGTCTTCCGTGGCCAATTGTAGAATTTTTTTGAACTCAGTAAAATACGAAATTTAAATTTTTTGAGAGGAATCTATATTGGGAGGTAAATTATTGTTAAAATTGGACTGACTGAGTTATAATGTTGATATTTTCAACTCAATTGGGATGTTTGTGTATAGGGACTCTATATCAAAACTGGCAATGAAACACTGATGACAAACCCCTCAAATCTTCAATGAAGTGGAAGGTATCTCTGATCGTGAGAGGTTGTTTGTGATGGTTTTGAGGTAAGGGAATTAAAAACATCCAATTGTTGGAACTACAACATTATAACTAGTCCATTTATATTTATTAGCATATAATTTTAAACATCTTCCCAATAATAGGATTCCATCTCTCAAAATTAATAATTTTTCGTATCTACTCCAAAGCCCAAAAAACTTTCTACAATTGTGCCAGGTAAAGACACTCATCATTCCTTATTTATAAATCAACATTCTTCATCCAACCAGAATCGCGTATGGCATGGGCGATGGGATCTCCCGCCGCTCTCGGTGCCTCAGTCCTTTGAGACAAAATGCATTATGTAAAATTTCAAACTCTTATAATATATTTTAAAATTAGTCTTATTGATCGGTAAAATTATCTTGCTATGCAATACCATAGAGAATACGTGCTCGCAGATTAGCGAGTGGTTTCCACTTCAGAAATGTGCTATCTACGGAACTTCTTTGTCGGCAATCTGTTCCTCCCTTCCCCCCTATATGTTTGATAAGATTCTCAACTCCTATTTGGCGAACATCCTCTCCGTCCTCTTCAGTCTCCTAAACTTTCCACTTTATCTTCAAATCCCCCTTTTCTCGGCACAGACACACCGTGTTGTATATTTGTAAGATGAGTTAAATTCTTTCCGAGTCAGCACTTAGCCCTCACATTATATAAGTATTAATCTCAATAATCTTATTTTCATATCTTTACATTCCACATTGTAAGAATAACACAGTTACTTTTTTGCCACTTAACGAACGGATTTCGCCATATAAATAGCCTTTCCGATCTTAGCCTGGCTCCGTGTATCAGAGATACTTCATAGTTGTTCTCGTCAGAACCTGTCCACACAGTCCCTGCCTTATCAGTCAGGAGGAGAAAACACACACTCACTTCAACTCACCATATATCCAGATTTGATAATAGCTATTAATGGAGCGAGGAAAGGTAGTCTTCAGTTCCAGCCACGGCAGACCTTGCCTCCAGATACACGCAAAACCCTAGGGCACAACATTGAGCACATCTCCGGGTACCATGATACCATATATTACAATGATCAATCAACCAATCTCTGAGAAAACACTCTATAAATTTCTCAACTTTCTCATTCCTTGACACAACTTTTTTAAAATCGCGCAAAAAAGAAGTGATGCATTCAAATAGACATTCGTTGTAGTGATAGCAGTGGCTGCTCCTCACGCGGTCCCCACTCAGTGAAAATATTTCATATTATCAAGCTCAGATGACGCCCAAACTTCGTTCACATTGAGTTTTTTGATTATTAAAGACAACTAACAACTTATCTCGAATATTATGTATTTTTACACAATATATCAGTCTTATATGCATTTTCATGCTATCTATTAGATCTATGAACATAATGAGGCGCCTCATCTTCTTCTCGTCATTGCAGTTTTGGAAATAAGTGTTGTTCATGTGTTTTAAATGAAGATTTCTATGGATTAACATATATGAAAAATGTCATTTTTACTATGGTGACCTGTTTGTTTAAAATCTGATAGATTGGTGAGTTTTTAATGTATTATATTTTGTGAATTTAGTCATAATGTATTGTTTTGATTCTAAATATTTCTTATTTTATGTTATTACTTGTTTGAAAAATTTTAATATTGTATTAGTACTTTTGTATAATTTTTTATTTATTTTGATTCATTAATTATTATAATTCATATCATTTATTATAATTAATATTATTATTAATTATAATTAATAACATATAATTAATTCAGTTATTATAATTGATTATTAAAATTCATAACTTAATATTATTTCATTTTATAATTAAAAAATTTCAATTGATGATTTAAATTATTTATTATTAATCTTTATTTAACTTATAAAAAAATTTAATAAAAATATATTAAAAAGGAAATATTAAAAGGTTATAATATAAGTTTTTTATATAAAGATAAGTATAAATTTTTTAAAGATGTTAATCCGAGTATAAAATAATATAGTTTTTGGATCCATATAATAGTGAATTATTTTTGTTGTATAATTTTTTTATTCCGATGTGTTTAATGTTCCAGTGTTTATATAAGATGTTTTAGTATAAACATTATATATATACTTACAGAAATATCGATATTTATATACCCTTAAGGAATGAACAATTTCATGTATTTTCTATTTTAATATGTAATTAAATTTAGTCCTTAAATATGTTAATTTATTTCAATGTATTTATTCAATTTTTTCATTATTTATATTTATATTATTTAATTTTCACTAGATATTTATATGTTTTATTATATATTTTATTTAATTATTTATATTAATTTTTAACTATATTTAGTAGAAGTAGAAAAATGAGAGTAGAAAGAGAGAGTATCTATAAGATGTGACCTGAGGAGAAACTTGTTAGTTTGACGTTTAATTATAGATAATAAATTAAATAAAAAGTTCGGGTCAAAAAATTTCGGGGGGGGTCTGACCCCCAGAACACCCCCCAGTCTACGCCCATGTATATGCCTCTTAAATATTCGTACCCTATAATCATATTATTAATAGTTTTAAATTATCTATTTTATTTTATTATAAAGTCTCCTTAGAGGAATTAGGATTTATAGGTATACATACCTGAAATAAATCCAGTTATTAGAAATAATAAGATTTAGAATAGAATACATTATAACCTTGTTATTATATTCCAAACTATATAACCATGTATTGAGATGTTATTTGAGTTTAGGCTAGTATGTTTTATCACCTATACTTTATTATAATCATTAAAAGCAGATTTAGTCCCTCAATAAAGATAAATCAATAATAATATATATATAATCTTATACATTTATTAATATATAATTAAGTATTATATATATATATATATTAATATATAAATTAATATATATATATTAATATAATATAATTAATATATATATATATTAATATAATATATATTAATATATATTAATATATATATATATTATATTAATTAAATAATAATATTATATTATAATATATTATAAATAGGTGGCAATTAGGTAGAGTATCAGATTATATTTTTAGATAAGTTGAACGATATAATAGGAAAAAAAGTATAAAATTATTGGATTTTTTCCGTGTATAATAATGTATAATGAAAAATCATAATAATTTATTATAACAATATATATTACAAAAGGTATAGAATATTCGGCGTTCCAAATTCTATAATAAATATTATATTAATTAATTTTGTTAAAAGACAGGTGAAAAATTATAAGGTAAGGAAAGGGAGGATCTTTTGTCTTCTTTTTCTAATTTGATTTCACTGGAACTTGAAATTAATAAATTATTGATAAGTTTTCCACTATTATAAAGTTAACCATAGAGCGACGTATATAATTCTTTTTACTCGATGTACATCACCCTTCCACAATTGATATCCTTTAATTCGTGACAGAACATTTTGAAATTATTTCACTTTTTTCAATTATTCGTGAATATGATACATTTATTCCATTAATCTTAATAATATATACCTTATATGCTTGTATACGTTTTTCTCTGTTAGGGGTTAGGTTTAGGTAAGCTGATACGAAATTAGGATAGATTAGGTCCTTTAGGTTAGGCTTAAGCTTAGGGTTAGGAATTCTATTAATGAATTTTTTTTTTTTTTCCTTTTTTTATTTACAATCCTTCCATCCACATGCCCTATTTAGCCTCTGTTTCTGATGCGAACCCATCTTCGAGGGCTGCCATATACTGCAGAGTTTATTCAAAGCATGCAAATTCAATACCCAAAACCGCCGTTCCGCAACAGTGCCTCGTCTGGCAGATCATTCCTGGACTGTAAACTCTTTTCAAAATTGCTTTCCTTATATTACCTTCTTTACTTCGTATCCTGTTCTATCCTCTCTTCAAGTCTTGTGCATTGGATACAATCTCGTAAGTCTCAGTAAAAGGAAGTTTTTTTTTGGTTTGTAATTGAATCTAAATGTTTGTAATATTGTAAGTTTGGGTGGTTGGGCTTTGCATCTTAGATTATTGGCTCAAAAGAGATGAGCTGGCATAGTTTATCTTAGGATAGGAATTGAATCTTCCGTCTATTTTCTGGTGGATGTTTAAGTTTGCAAAAATACTGTTTGGTTCCATTAGTCTGCGTCTCTAAGGTGAGCATTTCTGTTAGGCGAATTTTGTGAGATTTTTTTGGTGTACGATGTGTGTGTTTTTGTTTTATTTATGCCACTTATTTCCAGACATCATTTTTTATGCTAGATCTAGGCCTGGTGATGATAGGTGTGTTGTTTAAATCTGTGGTATATGCTATTAGAAGGGCAGTTATGGCATAGGTAGTTTGGGGTGTTTGGGTTTTGGCAAAAGAATTGCGTGCCAATCATGTTCAGGTGTATCTATTGGTAGTATTTTGGTTTTCTTCATGTAGATTTATTGATTTATAGTATATATATATTATCATATATTTACGTTTTTTTGAAATTACCCTAATTGATAATTGAACCTTAATTTTGGTTATTATAATAATAACTCATATATATATAAGTATTATTAGTTATATATAATATATATATATATATATTATAGAGAGAGAGTATTACCATATATATATATATATATATATATATATTATACTTTTTTATATTGCTCACTTAACTATATATATATATATATAAATAATATATATATATATATATATAATATATCCATAATATTAAAAAATATATAAAGTATTCTATTACTTATATTACTATTTTTACTATTCGTATATTATCACCTCTCATTCTGTTTTATAACTAGTCTATACCTTATAATTAAACTATTCATAATATATGAGATTATCGGTATATTCAATAACACTATAATATCATTGATACTATTTCTACACGCTTTCTGTCACCTTTACATCCTACTATATATCAATTACTATATTTTTACTATTACTAATACCATTTATTAATTATCTCTATCTTAAAGAATGAATAATATAATAATCTATAATATAATATATACTAATTATTCATTGTTTATATATAATATTTATAAACCTTAGTATTTTATTATAATACTTCTATGGAGGTGCACGAGAATTGAGAGAGCGTATGCCACTTTAGTTAGTTGAGCCTAGTGATTTATCTGTGTATTGCTGTCATTTTTTGTTCGAGAAGAATTGGACGTGCCTAATCAAAATTATTCAGAACTATTCTTGTGTGTATCTATGGGTACTCTAATTTATATCACTATATGCTGTAACTTTATAAATTTTGCAGACTTATATATTGATAATATATAAAATAAATAAATATAGTTATTAATACTTTGACATTTATTATTATAAATAATAGTAATGGTATATATAACTAACTCACATTGGATGGTTCAAGATTCGGTCAAATCTTTCTAGGGCTTTCTTCTAAGTTAACATTATATATATGATGAGAAAAATCTTGTCAAAGTTAAACTCCATAAAAAGTCTCTTGCAAAAGATAAAGTCAATATTTCGCATCCAAATATTGCCCAAATATAAGTCATCAGTGTCTCTATACCTCCATATTTTTGAGCAAAAATTTAAAATAGACAAAGTT
>JABUQX010102914.1:0-2500 GCA_015478945.1 Trachelipus rathkii | reverse complement strand
AGGTTGCCTCTTTTTTAAAATCTTAAATAACTTGCAAACTCTGTATTAAAAAAAAAGTAAAAAAAAAAAAAAATAAAAAAATTAAAGACTCTCCAAAATTGGCGGTGTTTTCCCCTCTTGACTTTTCCGCCTTTTTCTTCTTCTTTTCCGAATGGGATTTGTATGACCGAGTATAAAACAGGGATTTTGAACCGCGCCAAATTTTGATCAGAACTATTTTGGGGGGGTTTCTTGCTCTTCCCTTTTCAGCTGGGTCACGACTAAAGAGAACGGAGAGGAAGGACAGATGAGAGCAAAAGCATACTAAAGAAATAGAAAAAGAAAAGTTTGACGGAGATGGGGGCACACACACACCACACACCACACACACACACACACACACACCACACACACACACACACACACCAACACCTACACACACACACACACACACACCACACACACCACAACACACCACACATTACCAAATACTATATAAGGATCGAAATTTCAAGTTCTGACAGGAAGGGCTGAAGAATTCAAGCTTCAAGATGAATCAAAATTCAAAATTTATTTATATTGAAAAAACTTCTTCGTATAATATAATCCTCCAATGCGAATTTAAGCACCATTCAATTTTTCGCAATGTATTTTGACCTTCTTCCATTTAAGTATGGAGTATATATGTGAGAAGCGTTTGGTGCATGTTTTGGTTCGGTTAAAACCATAACCCTAAAATGGAAATAAAATTGCTGTTTATGAAACGTTGGTGCTAATAATCACTAATTTACTTCTCTCTCTCTCTCTCTCTCTCTCTCTCTCCTCTCTCTCTTTCTCCTCTCTTCTCTTCTCTCTTCTCTCTCTCTCTCTCTCTAAATGGTTACATTAGGGCCACTAATTTACTCGAATTTAGTAAATTTATTAACATTGGATTCAAAATTTTATTTTATGTTAATTTTTTGCTATATATCTGATTAATATGGGTATAGACTGCCAATGTTGAGCTTACCAAATTTTTATAAACGCTTCTTTGCTTTGTCATAAGATTTATCTACCTATTCCCTTCTGAGGTTTATAAACAGAAAAGGTTAACTGTCATTCGCTTTTCCTGAAAGGTTTTAACTACCCTGCTTCACCGGTTCGGAGAATCGATTGAAACGCGCTCCGGGTTCCCGGCTCCGGCTCTGGCTCACTACTTGGGTACAGCAAACAAAAAACTAAAAATGATATCCTATTCCTTTAACAAGATCAAATTCCCTTTAGCGTCTTCAAAAATTTTCAGAGAACGTTATTTGATACACTGAAAACTGTAACAATTTTAATCAGTTTTCACATTATTAGAAAATTGAATGAAGACTTGAAAAACATTTAAAAATAAACTATATAATAAATAAATCGCTATTACAAAATGAAAACTATTTTAATTTTAATTTTCTGTTGGAGAGAAGCACGCTTACTTTCGCTTGACATCTCACAACAGAACATTTCCAATTTTTTCATATAAGAAAAAAAAAAAAACCAAAAAAATGAAGCTTGGAAAACATTAAAATAACATGACTAAATAAAACTAGTGAAATTGCTTGATGTTCGTTTAGAGAGGAGCATATTTACTGCTCTGAAGATCGTAACAGTAACGTTCCAATTTTCCCTTATTTTGAAAGGCTGAATAGAGGCGACTTGAAAAACAATAAAATAAAATCGTTACGGCTGAAAAAAAAAAACAGGTTTAATTTTTTTTTTCCTTCTATTTGTATAAAATTTTATATATGAGAACTTTAATTTAAAAACTAATAACTTTAGCTATTCCGAAAGTGTTTTTGAAGGATTAATCTTTTATTATAAAATTTAAAACTAATTTCCGCTTTTTCCCTTTTTCTTTTTCTTTTTTTTATTGAAAGAACAGATAAAAAAATTTGGATAACTTTTAGATTCTTAAAAAAAAAAATTTCAAAACCTTTCTTGAAAATTTGTTTACTCAAAATAACTTCAACTGATTTGAATACCAACAAAGATTATTCCGTCTTTAATTGACTTTCAATTATCTAGTCTCACTATTTACTTTACTTTGTCTGAACTCCATGCGCATTGATTTCATTTAAAAATTTTCACTCTCTCTTCCCACTCGTAGTTTCATTCAGAGTAGATTAATGGGAAATTTCTTGCCAAACTGAGTTATCTTTTGACTTATATTTGAGCTTAAATTGGCGCGATTTGACTTAAACGTTGGCTTAATTTGTGGTTTGACTTGACAAGATTTTTGCTTGATTTCTCATATATATATATATATAAATATATATATATATATTATATTATATATATATATATATATATATATATATTATATATATATATAATATAGATATATATATATATATATATATATATATATATGCTTTAGAGGGTGAAACCGAGGTTTAGGGGTAAAATTTTATGTTTAAAATTTTAGAAGTGATCCATTAAAATTTCATAGTTTTTTTTAATTCATTTTCCATATTGAGTCGTATTAATATTCTCTCTTCTT
>JABUQX010102913.1:0-19897 GCA_015478945.1 Trachelipus rathkii | reverse complement strand
ACCATATACAGTTATTATTAAACTTAATATAGTTAAAAATAAATTATACTTACTAAATACTATATACTATATATAACATATATCATATACTATATATTATACATATATATGTATACTAATATATATATAGTACTTATACTATTAGTATATATAAATATATAAATATATAAGATAATATCATGTATAATATATATATAATATATTTATTATATATATATATATATAATATAATATAGATATATTTATTTATTTATTTATTTATTTAATTTTTTTTTTATTTTTATTTATTTTAAAATTAGATATTTAATTATTAATTTCTTTTCTAATTAATTTAATGTATATTCAGTAATTTTGTTTTTTTTAATATTTATTCATATTTTATTGTTTCGAAAAAAAACCTGCCGGTTTTTTTCTTTTTTTGAAATAGCGGTAACTTCTTCTCGTAAGGCGGTAATTACCCTTCCGCCGCGGCGATCTTTTACATTCGGTTTTTATTTCCGGCCTGCGATTATAGATGTACTTAAATACTGCATATATCGAATGAATAGTTATTATATTTTCTTTCGATTATATTTTTTCAGTGCAACAGTGAATCAGGTCGTTTAAACTTGACGTATAGGGGCGTAAAAAATCGATTAAATCGTTTGAACCATCAAAATGAATGATGTGATCGTGATCGATCAATTTAAAACCTTCTTAGGGAACAAAGAAACCCCCCCTTTGGGCTCCTGTCCCCCTTTTGGAGGCCGGGGTTTAAAAAAAAATCCTTGAGTTTCAGGTCTCAACCTCTTGAAGGCTTTTCGCGCGTCCGGTCTTTCCCTCAGACCTTAATAAAATGATCGGTCTCCATCCGACCTTAAAAACCCTAAGGATACGCTTGTTTTGACGTATTAACGTAAAAATCTGATGATTGAAATAATGGAAATTTATAGATCAGTTCCGAACACCGCGTTATCACGATTGGCACCTCAATACTCGAATATAATTGACGTGACGTGAGATTTCCAAAAAAAGAAAAAAAAAAAAAAAACCTTCCAAAAAGGTTCTTCAAGGTCTTGCTTCGACCTGCAGGCTTCGCCAATGGGGAAAAATCCCCAAAATGCCTCCCCCGAAGTGGGGATCTTTCCCGGTGAGTTAATGGAACAAAACGGTTTTTAAAAAGTAGTTAGCTAAAAATGCTTAAGAAAAAAGTGCCAAAAAATGCTAAAAAAAAAAAAAAAAAAATATATAAAATTTGTCAAAATTAACGGATTAGTGCCAGATTTTAGCGACAAATCTGGCCCACCCCCAAAACGTTTTAAAACAGGTAGCAAATTCCTAAAAAAAAAAATTGAGGTTAAAACAGTAGTTAAAAAAGTACCAAAAAGCCACAAAATTAGCGTGATTTAGGGTTTTGCCAGATTTAGGCGATACATTTGTAAACTAAATTTTTCATCAAATTCCAATACACTACTATATTATATATATATATATATCATATATATTATATAATAATATAATATATTAATATATATATATATAATTATATAATATATATAATATATATAAATATATATATAATATATATATATATATAATATATATATTATATATATATATATATATTATATATATATATATATATATATATATAATTAAATCTATATACTATATATATATATATACTTATCATAAATCAGAATAGTATATTAAATATATTATATATAATATATATATATATATATATAATATATTATATATATATATATATATGGTTTAATATGTCACACTATTCCAAAACCAGCCATAAACCCACAATTCCACTAATAGATTAACAATTAAACGTCTTAAAAGAATAAAGAAGAACCAAGAAGAGAACCATTCACTCCTTTAAAAGAACTGAACACAATCAAAAACCTCAGAAACTCACAAGCAGAATGACAGGACAAAATGTCTAATATTTATCTGAAACATCTGGGAACTAAAGCCATCACAGCCCTAAACCACATATGTAATGTAGAAAGTCAAACCAACACAATCCCTCCATTCTAGAATCACGCCCACATAATCAAAATACTAAAGCCCAACCAATCGCCCAGCAATCCAGCTTCTTATAGACCTATATCATTGTTCTCTACAATATCCAGAGTACTTGAAAGATTAAAACAAAACATCCCTTACGAGTTTTAATCAGACTCCTTTCCCTGCCCGCAATCTTTTTGTAGCAATAGACATTAACAAGACATTTGATGCAGTCCCACATCACCTCTTATTAGACAATATATTAAACATAAGAATAAGCATTAATGACAAGAAAATAATAGCAAATTTCTTACCCGGTCATACAGCCAGAGTCATACAAGAACGACACTCCCCCACTTTCAAATTATATAATGCCGTCCCCCAAGAAGCTATTCTCTCACATACAGTTCTTAATCTCTTTATGCATGACCTACCACAGCCCATAAATATAGCAATCAGTAAACTATAAATAACAATGTATAAACCAACTAAAGCAATATCTACTAACAAAAAGAATGACCGTATCCCCTCAAAAATCCTCTATCACTCTACTTACACCTAATAGAAGAAAATCGAACATCCATCCAACAGTTTTCCTTTCAAACAATAGACTAACTCTTAACGAACAACAAGCCCATCTTAAGGTAGACCTTCGATACACATGTGATATTCATCCCTCACATAAACAATATTACCTCTAGAGCCACACATAAATTAAACGCGATGAAAAACACTCACAGGAACAAATTTTGGCCAACATAAAGAAAGCCTCACCATAACATAGAGGAGATACCTCCGCCCCTTTTTGAATTACTCATCACCTGTCTGAGCACCCGCAATATTACAGTCCATTATCCCAAAACTAGAAGTAATACAAAACAAAGCTCTCAGAATAATAACAGAAGTCCTCCCCTCCACACCCATCCACCACTTACAAACAGAAACCAAAATTCTCCATATAGAAACCCATCTGGAAATGATAGGCTGTCAATTTTACAGTAAATCTCTCTCAGCAGATCACCCTCTCCATCAAACACTACAACAACCCTCTGCACCAAAATGGAAAAAAAAATCACACCAGCATTATACTACTCAAACATATATAACACGATTCCTCCCACAATTCCCAGACACTCCGATCATCAAGCCCATCCACACTCAATTAACTCAAAGAACGCTCTTCGCTTATCCACATAACTCCGTGTTCCAAGAACACCCACCCCAAACACCAAAACATCTACAGAATAAGCACTGAAACGTTAAACCAGAGTAATTCTGTCGCGTCTCCGATCTGGGCACCATTCTTCCAGAGAAAAAGCTCCCACAGCGTATGGTCTGCGTGTCTTAGGAGACGACTAAAGGGACAGTGGCAGTTGGGTTGGGGACTCGCTTCCACAGCAAAAACGTGAACAAAAATGACGAAGAAATACGAAACAAAAGCAAAATCGACAAATCACCTTCCTTAAGGAATATGTATTTAAAATTCATAAAGGCTTCCTCCATCATTCTTAAAGATTTCCATTCCTAACAAATAACGACACAAAACATCTCTTACTAGACTCCTCGGACTTTACAGACATGAGACGAAACTTCAATGCACTTGCTTTATCGGATCTCTCGGCCCAGTCCGCTGTGAGTGAACAATATCTCGGGATAGCCCGCTTCTCATAGGAGGGGAGCAGGGAGCTCCCAAGTAAGTACACACACAGACAATATTTTATAATATATATATATTATATAATATATATATATTATATATATATATAATAATATATTATATATATATCATTATATATAAATTATATAAATAAAGCATTTAATTTATAAAAAAACAATATCTATTATATAATTAATATATACTAGCAAAGTTTAGCAGGAAAGTTTTTCAAAACAATCGGGTTTGATTTTTACTTAAAACTGTTATTGATTTATTTCATAACATTATGATAGAGCTTAAAATTTTTCTCAAAACGTAAAACCGGTTAACACACATCTGAAATTTTCATAACCCGTTATCAACCGATTACTCGCTTTTTGTCACAAAACCGAGAATTAAATAAAAACTTTATTTGCAATATTTACACGGCATAAAAAATTAAATGTTCTTTTTATTTACAATTATTACAAAAATAAAAAATAATGTTTAAGATTTTGTTTTGGATTTTTCATGCAATTTTCATGTGGTTAGCAATTTTTACCCTTCAGTTCGTAATCTTAAACATTACAGGGGAGATGTCTCCATCTCCTGCTTTTACCTTGGTTTTTGTTGCTCCTAGAAGGGGTTTGGGGCGTCTGTCGTAATACGCCATCTCTGGTTTATCATTACATTGATACTAATATTATGATAAACCATCTCTGGTTTATCATAACATTGGTATCAGTAATCGAGTGGTATAAGCTGTGCATGTGATTAGTCCACACAACAAACTTGGTTTTGCTCACTCACCAATCAGGATCCGTTCCCGGGGTATAGGAGATGAATGCGCAGCGTTTTTCCGGTTGAGCTACGGGACACGCTACTCCTGCTCCTGCTCTACCAAAAATATTATTTTTACTCTTTTTCCATCAATGGTATCGGCTCCGGCTCTGCAGCTCTGATCCTCCTAAATAATTTGATCATAAAGAAACCAATTTTTATTTCTATATTTTTCAAAAATGAAAATAAATGCACTGTTTTACCCGACAGACTCGATCTTTGTTTAGTTTCAAATAAAGAAGCTGGTGAAGGTCTAAACTTCTCATATTTGTACAGTTTTCGATATATTTTCTTCTACTCGTAGTTGCTGTACCTTCAAAGCATTTTGGTTTATTTCAGATATTACTATTTTTAACACGACTTAAGTTTCAACTTTTGCATCCTCCATGACACCCGAAGTAGTCATTTAATAATGACGATAAGGTCATCATTTCTTCACTTCTGAGATCAAAAACTCACTAGTCATTTTTTCTCTTATATTTCGACTGTAGAAAAAAAAGTTAAAGAAAATGTCATTTTTTTTTCTTGCATTTACGATAAAGTTAATAACTAGTCAATTAATTTTCTTCGGTAACCGGTTATGAAGCAAGAGTACTTTACCGATAATAACCGGTTATTTTTGACCGACTTTAAGCTGCTTAAGATAAAGTTTAAATTAAAATTTGTTTCTGTAATAAAAAAAAATAAACTTTTTACAGTGAATATATGAAAAGTTTTAAGTTTCTTATCCAACTGAATTCCCAAAATAATGCTTCCATTGAAACACAAATTAAATACATATTCAAAATTTATATCTCTATTTCATTTTTAATATATATATATATATATATATATATAATTATATATATATATATATATATGATATATATATATATAAATATATATATAGTATATTATATATATTATAATATTACTATATAATATATATATTATTATATATATCAAAGGCGTGTGGTCCATGGAAGCAAGGGAAACAATGCTTCCCTAGCAAATAAAATATAATTTCAAAAATTGAAATAATTCAAGTCTTAAACAATACATTAATTATTACAATTAATCATTATATTTTATCAATTTTTATTGATTTTAGAATGAGTCTTAGTAACATACAATATAATGTTTCACCATTCGTTGGCCAGTTGCGATTTTGGATGAGAGACGAGAGACGAGAGAAGAGAGACGAGAGAAGACAGATGATGAGAGAGAGGAGAGAACAGGTGAAATAGAGAGAGAGAAAGAGAGAGAGGAGAGAGGAGAGAGAGAGCAATGTAATTGATTCATATTCATAGAAAATGATAAAAAGATGCTTTTAAGATAAAAGCATCATTTCCCGCTGAAATTACTCTTTTTTTTTTTAACCAATAAATATGACAAATTAGCTTCTTTTCTGATTCAAAAGCACATTTGTATCCGTTTCAAAAAATCTTTCTCCTGAAAACATTTAAAATTCTTTAAAAATATTTTTCTTAAAAATTTCAAATTAATTTATAAAAATAAAACCATGTAATACAACTTCTCGAAGGGAAGCTTTATGAAAGCTTTTTTACCTTCTATCGTCCGTACCGCCGATACGGCCAATGACGTCAGTTTAATGTGAAGAATTATATCTTGTTTCACATGAAAGAACTCAAGTAAATTAATAAATCAAGCAAATCTATGCTTTTAATAATTATATGCTATAATATTAAATAAAATTTCTAATAAATATTCAAAAACTAATTATGAAAATTCTGTTATTAAAAAATAGTCATATTTGGAAACTATCTTATGAGCGAGTTGCCAACTTTTAAAGCGTTTTTGAAATTAAGAATTTACAGGGACAAACAAGAATGCCATATAGAAGAATAAAATTAACATGTAAATAACGTAAGTAACTTAATATAGTATATATATAATATATATATATATTATATACTATATATATAATATATTATATATATATAATATATATATATATATATAATTATACTATATATAGTATATAGTATTATTATATATATATATATATATATATATATATAATATTATATATATTATATATGCTTAAATCGCTTCCCCATCGATCGCTAGTCATCGTACGCCACTGATATGCTATATATTCTCATATATATATTTATATATACTATATATATATATATATATATATATATATATATATATAGTATATATATATAATATATAATAGTATATATATATATATATATATATATATATATATATATATATATATATATATTTATTATATATATATATATATATATATATCGAGATGATTCAGTGAGATTAAAAATTCAGAAAAGCTATTTGTCTTTTGTTTTTTGTTTTTTTGTTGTTGTTTTTTTAACTTCGAAGATATATTTTCCAAATGAACATTTCGAATAAATTTTATCATTTTATTCCGAAACGCAAATAACAAAAATTCTTCTCAATTGAAGAAGAATAAAATAGTGTCATTTGAGGAACCATAAAACCTATGGAATCGCTCAACTTAAAACCTCATGTGGTAAACCTGGAATATTTTACGAGTCACTGGTAATAGCTTTATATTGTCGAAAAGTTTTGCGTTCTGTATCTATTATTCTGTATTATTCTGCTATTCTGTGTCATTATACATCTTCTCGTTAAATTAAAATTTAAAAAGTCTTGTGGAATAAAAATGCAAATGGGAACTTGTAGAATTAATTGTATTTATATGAACAAACATGTATCTAAAGTTGCAGTAATCTCTTATTGAATCAAATTCGATACCAAAATCATATTAAATAAATAATAAAAATCCTGATATCAGATGAGGAGTAGAGAGAACATTCGGGATGAGTAACAAAATCTAATCTTCCTACACAATTTATTTGCAGTTACAACAATGTTGTGATTTAAAATTAGAAGTACGAAAATGAAGATCATCATCAAAAGTCCTGATATATATAATAATTCATGATAAAAGTTCAATGTAGAAATAAGTTCTGTTATAACTCTTCATATACCGTATAGTCAAAAGTTGTCTTCCCTTTATTAAAAAAAGAAGAAGAAATAAAACTTTTTGAGGATGATAATCTATGGAGGAATAAAACTAAAACTCATTAAAATTGAATAAAATTTTAGTTATGTAGATTAAATTTAGTGTATTAGGCTTAACATAAAGCCTTTTAGATACATCATGTAGAAAAGCAAATCGGCTTCTTCTAAAGTGACATCAAAGTGCTTTGAAAATATTTATATGTATAGATTGTATATATTATGTAAATATATATAAATATATATATAATATACTATATACTATTATAATAAATATATATAGATTATTTATATTTAATATAATATCGCTTGTATTAGATGTATATATATATATATATATATATATATTGCATGGTGTTTTCTTCAACAAATTTTCCAAACATTTTTTACTATATCTGCCGCAGCAGTAAGATCATTAATTAATGCATTCTGACTTGAGCCCAATCTCCAATATTTCACTAACTTAATATCTATATCATAATAAAATTTACATTTTTATTGAACTCTAATTTAATTGAGAAAATAAAAAAAAAGATTTTATTGTATTTAATATCTATCTGAAAATGCATTTGAGACTTTATCAGATTTACTTAACCACTGATTGTAAAATTTATTTGCCCACAAATCATTTTTTATTTAAAACACGCACACACACATACACACACAAACACACACATACGTACATACATACAACCGTCTCATCTCATTGAGCACATAAGTCTTAAGTCTTATTATCTGCATTTTCATTATTAGTTACAACTACTGGTTAAGAGATGGAAGTTAATTGGAATAAATGTTGAGATCTTATTAAGGTTAAAAAAAAATAACATTTGATAAATATGGAGATAGGAAAAATGAAATCTCTTTGCAGAAACTAAAATCATTTACTTGAAAAGACATTGCACTGCATGCACACATACACAAACACACATACATAACAGAAAATCAAAATAAAAAATTAAATAAAATCTTCGTACTAAAAAAATAAATCATCCCTTTTGCAGTAAAAAATGTGTGCCAATTAGTTATTATATATATATATATATTATATATGTATATATATATATATATATATATGTTGTTATATATTATATTAATACTAATATATATATATAAGTATATATAGCTATATATATATATATATATATATAATTATAGTATATATATATAATATATTATACTATATATATATATTATAGTATACTATAGAAGAAGGATATGAGAGGTTTGTGGTTCCGACACTCCACGACGAAATTCAAGAATTTTATATAACTGTAAAAATTTAATTTCTTTCGAAATTGTTAAATTTTTAAAAAATTTCAACACCCATCAGTTTTAATACCCCCCCCCCCTATACTCCAATTAGTATATATATATATAAATATATTATATTATATTATTATATATATAATAATATTATATATAGATAATATATATATATATATATATATAGTATAGTACATATATATATATAATATTATATATATATAATATTTATATTGAATGCTCGAAGACAGCTCCAACCGAAGTAGACCATTTCATTCAAAATAACCAACAAAAGAAACACGACTTCAAGTTAGACCAGTTTGAGCACTCATGTGAAAATTAGTTTCTCCGTCAAAGGTTGAAACTTTTCCTGCAGATGAAGGGAATAGATAAAGCAGAAGGCAGTATAAGGGATGATAAAGATCAACACAAATGTGAAAAAAAAATGAATAAATATAATAAGGATTTAAAGTTCAGATGAATTTTAGTTGTGATATAGAGGGAGCTAATTATCTACGATGAGTTTATATTGAAAGAAAAGTTAGTATGCAATTTGACCAGTGTTGAAGCAGTTGTAACCAGTCATTTAAATACTTTCTCCCTTTTATATAAATGAATGACTAAACGTTTATTTTCCCTGACTTGTGTTTGGGGAAATGGTTATTGAAATATCCATTCTACTACGAGTCTTTTAAAAGACCTTTACATAAATTTATAATTAAATATTATCTTTTAAATATTTTTGAATATACATTTAACACTATATTTTATTTTCTTCCAAAAAGAAGGATATTTATAATAAAATTAGCCAAAACGAAAAAGTTTCACCAAAGGGCAAAAAAATTTGCTCCTCGAATATCGTAGAATTTTTATTCATACATAATTTGCATGACTCAAACGACTCCTTTTATCCTAATTTCCCTTGTACTTGATCAATTTACATGGAACTTGTACCATTACATTCGTCTTGACATACTCTATCTGCATTGAGAAGGAAATTTCATTTGGTGAAATATTTACAGAGATTTCCATGTTAATTTTTCTTGCCACCCCCTAACTCCAAAATTACACCATGGAGCATCTTTTCATATTTTACACTATAAACTATGTGTCCAAGATTACATCAGCAGCTCCGTAATTAAATAATATATATATATATATATTATATAGTATATATAATAATATATTAAATAATATATATGTAATAAAATAATATAATATATAATATTATATTATATATTATATATATATATATTATATTATATATAATACTATATATATGACTGTTATGTTGACGCCTTTTTATTTTTTTTTTAATGGTAATATAAGATACAAACAATTAATTTAGTGCAACGAACAGAAATTCAAATAAGTTTTGAAATATTTTAAATAATTTTAAAAAACTGATAAAATGTTCATTTTAGGAGAAAAAAAAGTAATCAAAAATGTGAGATGGGGAAGAAATTGTGGTTTAGAGTATTTAACGAATAAAAAGTTAGAAAGAAAAATATTAAAAAAAATTTAGCAATTAAATTTAAAAAGAAAAAAAAATATAAATAGTCTTAAAATTAAATTAAAATGTTTATAAATAGCTTCATTATACTATTATTATTATTATTATTATATTATTATGTATTAATATTACCTTTATTACGAATATTATAATGATTATTTATTCATGTATTATTATTATTATTATTATTCATATATTATTATTATTGAGATAGTATAAAAAATAAAGTACTATATTCATTGACTATTATAAAAAGTTACTATATTGCAAAAGGTAGGACTTAAAAAATCCTAACAGTCTATGCGGGTTGATCTGTAAGAAAAGAAATATTTTTTTACCAGTGTTAAGGAACTTAAAGAAATTCTTTTTTATAAAATTCTCAATGCAAAATATATCGAATTTTTTCATCCCATTTAGAGAATTGCCATAATAGCACAGTAGATTGCAACAACTATCTTCGCGAGGTAATGAACGTACGTAACTTAACTTAACTTTACCTAACTAAACCTAACCTAACCTAATCCTAACCTAAACCTACCTAACCTATAAACCTAACATAGCCTAACCTAACCTACAGTATTTCGACAAATTTAAAAAATATCCAAAATTCTAAGCTATTAATAATATAATAATAATAATAATAATAATAATAATACATAAATAATAATAATAATATTTAATAAATAATAATAATAATAATAATATATAATATATAATTAATATAATAAAAGTACAATAATAATAATAATTAATAATTATTATATATATATTTATATTAATAATAATATATAATATATAGATATCATAATAGAATAATAATAATCAATAATTAAATAATAAATAATTAAGAATAGAACGTAGTAATTAGCCTTTTTTAACTATCTATTTGTTTTAAGCGTATTAATTAAACATAAAAAATTCTATCTTCAAGTTTTTACTTTCGGTCCTAACTGCCAAATAGTACAGATGCTTAAAAAAGTACAATCTATTAAATATTTGCATCTTTAATATTTAAAAACTTTTTGATCCTGTTCTTACCGCTTATAATTCACTTTAGTATATATACTAACAACAATTAGCAAACTAAATATCGGTGTAAAAACTAATAGGATAATAATATAATATTATATATATGTATATATATATATATTAATATATATATATATAATATTATATTATATATATTATATAATATATAATATATATCAGATATATATATATATATATATAATAATATATTATATATAATATTATATATATATATATATAGTAATAATATAATTCGTGATAAATATAGATTCCATTCTATTTTTGAATATCTGTGAGACATAAAACATCATTTCTTTATGTCATTATTAGATTTGATTTAAACTCGGAAACTTTGTATACATATTAATTACCATATAAATTAAATACTGTATTAGTTTCATAGCTCTAGTATATCTAGTTTTAAAATTATTAAGATTTAAAGTTAGAACGGACGAGAATTTCTGGTTCGTTTTCGCACAATCATTTTACTAGTTTCGATTGAACTTTTTATCCTTGTAATTATTTGGAGTTGTTAGCAAATTATATAATCCATAGAAATACAAAACTCATATTCTTTATTTATATTAGTTTCGTGTTTAAATCAAACCCTTTTGACCTATGAGAGAGTCAAATTTTACCTTTTTATGAAAATCTAAAATCTAACTTTTTTTTTTTTTTAACTCGAGTTCGGAATTCAAACTCACACGATTTGGTCATAATTTCACGCTGATTCCGTTAATACATATCTAATTACTATGCTAGTAGTTAGTGACTAGTTCGCCTTTGAAATTGCTGTCAATTTTTTTATAATCGCGACATTTTTTTGTGCAAAACTTTTATCGCTAAAAATTAACGATTATATTGCACAAATTTTAATGTCATTCCTAATAATTTATTCATATTTTAATGAATAAGTTGTTATTATTGCTTTCTATTCGTTGTCAACCGTTTTTGCTTGTTTTTGCTGGGATATGCACGCCATTTCTTCACTAGAGTATTGCCGCGACAGGTTTGGGTCGGGAGTCGGGATTCGGAAGGCGGGATTGGAGTCGGGATTGGAGCCGGAAATATTAGAATTGGTGAGTGTCGGAGTTGGAGTCGGAGCGGAGTCGAAGTCGTGCAGTCGCGAGTCGGAGTCGGATCAGGTAATTTTATTCAAGAGTCGGAGTCGGAGTCAGGTACTTTTAAAATAGTGGAGACTTCCCAGAAATTTTTGAATGACCAACACAGGCTCTTTGGATAACTCATCATTTCCATGCAAGTTACTGATTGCGACTTCCATATCTCAAAATGCAATGGCAAACTTCAAATTTTATTATTTTCACTATTTTCAATTTGCATATATTCTAAAAAAAATTCAAACCTCACCTGTATACCATTATATTTAAGACTGCTAAGAAAAAAAGACTCCATGTAACGAAGAGAATGTTTTCTCACTTGACATATTTACTATCTGCGGTTTATTGATCCTATCCACAGGTGAGCCATTTGAAGATCAACAACAAAAAGCTAATCTGCACTTTGCAACGTGGTCATTTGTATTAAAGTGTGCAGGATGTTCAAGAAGAAAAGATACATCTGAACATATTGTAAGTGATGAAATACAACTATCCCATTACTACCTTCTCAATGCATTTTAGAAAGCTTAGAAGATGAGTATGAAAAGCTTCTAGATATTGAAAGAGCTTAGTCGAAAGCGTCGACTGCTTTACTTCAAAGCAAGTTAGAGTTGATAGGCTTTTTCTGCTCTCGGTATTATATAAGGGTAAGAGAAATGAGAGAAACTGGCAGATGCTATATTATATATATTAATTTATATATATATAATATATATATTAGTATAATATCAGTATTATATATATAATATTATATATTATATATATATTATATAATATATATATAGTTATAACTATTATATATATATATATATATATAGTTATATATATTATATATTTATATAAATATATATATATATCATATATAATATATATATAATATATATATAAATATTAATATATATATATAATAGTAAACGTGAAACTTCTCAAATTATTATCTCTACTCTGAAAAAGCTCAAAAACAACTTTCAATTCTACAGGAGAAGAAAGCCTAACAGAACTAGCTTTAAGAGTGTTCATCGTAAGTAGTATATCATACATATTGGACTACGTACCTGCCTTGACCTTTTGACCTTTTTTGACCTTGACCTTTTTAGAGCTCAATTTCTTACCTGCCTAATTTTTTGGCCTTGACTTTTTTTGCCTTGACCTTTTTCGAACAACCCTTTCGTTTCCAATGGGTTCATTTTTGGCCATCGGTAATTTTTGGCACCCTAATTTTTGCCCAACCGAAGGGTTGCGCCAAACGGTGCGTCAGCAACCGTTCACTGTACGTTTGTCCACCCTAATTTTTCGACACCATTGGTCTATCCAGGGTCATTTGGCCCCCCCTAATTTTGACCCTTTAGGTGCTTAGCTTTTTTTTTTGATGTCTTACCTTTTCTTCCTTGACTTTTCTCAAAGCTGCCAGGATACATGGGCAATTTTGACCACGGTAATTTTTTGGCTTCCTTTAGGTACTTAGTTTGTCTTAACCTTGTTTGACAATGATATTTCGTCCTGACCTTGCCAGATACCATGGTCAATTTTGCCACGCTAAGTTTTGCCACGTCCACCCGTCACATATTTCGTTCGTAACTTGAACGTATGTATCTCTATTCTAACTTGAACACCTACACACACACACACACACACACACCACACACACACACACACACACACAAACACACGACTACGTATACACTCACACACAGATTTTACTTACACACGCATAATTTACTACACTCACATCCCCGATTTACTATACACCTATACACCATTCACTATACACTTATAACCCCATTTACTATGAACACTTAATTTACAAGAGCACTTACATTTACAACTATTACACACACGTACAAACACACTACCACCCTTTGGTCTTCCCTGGCTCAATTTTTATGACTCAGCATTATTGATGATCATCTTGATGACTTATCTTTAGCGTTCATCTTGCATGTGCTTGTTGATGTACAGCTTGGTGGTCTCCAATCACCGTAAGAGTATCTAGTGATGTTCTATTAGTGTTCTATGAGTGCATGGTGAGTGCCAGGTGAGTCCAGTTGAGTGCCAGTGAGTGCCAATGATTGCCAATGAGTGCCAATGGCCAATGAGTGCCAATGAGTCCCAAGGAGTGCCACATAGTTCCAAGTGGGCACATAGTGCCAACTGAGTGCACTTTTTTCAATCCTCAAGCCTTTTCTAGCCCCGAATAGCCCTAATATGTGTATCTACCCCTAGGTTAGGTATGAGGAATCGATTGTGTATATTACAAGTTGCAGAGATGTTTCCATGATTATTATCTTTTCTAACACTTATAGCATGACAGATATAGATCTTAAGAGCTACACAGTTGAGACAGTGACCGCAAACGTTTCAGAGTCCACGTCGCAGGTGATCCGTCGCGAAACCCCGCGTGCGCTCTTGCAGGCGCAATTATTTCCGCGTAACCCGCCGCACGGCGCCGCAGCGCTATATATTCCCGCTTAACCGCCAGCGCGTGCTCCGCGACGCTAATATTACCGCGAAACGAAAAATTATGATATCAATGTAAATATTCAAAGATTCTTTTCAAATATCTATTGATCTATTCATTTTACTACAATGTACGAATTTTAATTAAAAACATATACTTTACATACTTAAAAGCAGTAAATCAGTAAAATCAATAAGGTTTACTAACGACCTTAAGGATTAAGTATGCTTTGTTTTATGCTTACGCTTTAACTCCACGCTTTACTGTTTTAAACTCGCTGCTTTATGCTTTAACTCATGTTCCTAAAGCCAGTAAATCAGTAAATCAATAGAGTGTTACCTAACACCTAAGGGATTAGTATGCTTGTTTTACTGCTTTTACTGCTTTAACTTAGTTTTTATGCTTTATTAACTCATATGTTTACTGCTTTAACTCGTCTGTTTTACTGCTTTAATCCTAATTATTTAAGCTCATATATTTATTAACATTAATACTAAAGCAGTAAATCAGTAAATCAATAGGGTGTTACTTAACACCTAAGGATTAAGCTTTTTTTACTGCCTTTTATGCTTTTAATCTCTGCTTTACTGCTTAACTCTCTGCTTTACTGTTTTATCATTGCTTTACTTTTTAACTCATAGATTTATTAACATTATGTTTTCTTTTATTATTTTTATTTTTGTTTAATACTTTATTTATATTATTTTAGTATTTCTATTTTATTTTTGTTTTAATACTTTTTATTTTTAACTTGTAATGTAAGAATAAAACACAGTGTCTTTATATAAACATTTTTTTCATAAAATGTTACGAAATTTTATTAAAAACAGTATACTTTACTGCTTACAGCTTTAATTAATCTCATTCATTTGACGAGTATAGATGTGGAGAAATTTACGTTCGAAGTCCGGCTACATGTACAGGTTGTGGTAAAAACTTTCTATTATTAAATATTTAAAGGAAATGAGATTTTTGAGCAAACCTGTAAAGTAATAATATGGTTGTTATAAGTTATCTGAAAATTTAAGATATAAAAGATGATTCAATTCATGAAGGTATATACGAATTAGATCTGTGGACATATACTATGTCACAAAATTATTGTATTTAGATGATTTAATGCAACAAAATTGAATTTGGAATAGCAGAAGCGTTCACAGTTTATCTCTCACCATCTTAATATCTCGGTGTTTTTCAAAGCTCAGAAATTTTTCCTCAAAGCAAGCATATGCGAAGTGTTTCTTTAAAAACACAGATTTACTGTTTTTGGACAGAGAGACATGATCAAATTTAATTATGCAATCAATGTTTCCACTTCAAGGAAAGAGTTCTTAAAAAGTATATAAAGAGTTTACTTCGATCCCTCACGGTATTTTGATGTGTGAACTTACCCAAAAAACACCACAGATTGTTGCTCCGTTACAACATTACTTTAGGAGATGAACAACTGTATACATACCTGAAATTATGAGTCTCTAGTTGCAAAAGTATTTACTCTTATAAAAAATTTAAAAAGCTGAAACAATCTGAAAAAACGTAAACTAACTAGTGAGGATGAGAAATTCATCCAGTGTGTATGTGAGTCTTAGCTAAATCTTATTAAAGAAATGTTCCTTAAACAGTCCTCAAAGTAAAGCTACCCCGTTATAGAAACATCATAAAAAAACTCTCCCTAACATAAAAAATCTGAAAATAAAAAGAATTTTACTACAGCGAGAGGGGTCATTCTACCATTACTTTCACCGTTATAGGCTCCATTGATAACTAGTGGTTGTCCCCATGATGAGAAGGTGCTGTACTTCCACTATAATGATAGATGAAAATGAAGTATTAATAATACAGCTCTGGACTGAATCAGTTCCCAGAATTCAGCATTCACAACCTCCAATTATGGCAGTTATGCGCACTGCGCAAAATCCACAATCACAGTTCATCATTCACAACCCCACATACGCAGATATTACTGCCCAATGCATTGACATACAACCTCTTATCACCATCAGCAAAACAGCTGCACAAAGAATCCTTAAAAGAGTAGTTTCATTATAGTTTTGCAGTCTGTGCATTCTACTTATATATCGTAACGAGTTTGTCATATAGACTAACCTCTCCGAGAAAGAGTGTACAGAATTCAAAAGAGAGTTTGCATCATTGAGTGATGAGTCTACTACAAGGATGCCATACAAAAATTGATATATTCTTAAAGCACTTGCACACTTACTATCATCCCTACTGTATCGTAACCATAATGTAGAATTATTCCTAATGAGTAACTACTGAAGTGATAATGAAGATAAAATTAAAAAATCCTATAGGAGAGCTTACCTATTAGAGTACTAAACACAATAGCTTATATAATATTTAAAAGACCAATTAACTTAGAATGACAGGGAAGATCGTAATTGATGATGAAGTAGTTAAAGAGATCAAATATTGTGGATTTGATAGCTGATCTCTCACCTAATAGAAAGAAAGTCTAAATGGATGAAATAAAGAAAAAACAAGAACTTCAGACTATTAATTTCCCCAGAACTTAATCTTAATATACACAACGATTAGGCAGATTTGTATATATCCCGTACTTCAAGACCTATTTCAAGTCCTACTGGTACTTCTTACCTTCAGATAAATTAAACGTGTTAACAGAGGACGAATAAGAAAAACTTATAATAAACATATTTGGATTTAAATCGTAAATATGTATTATCATATATTTATTTATTGTAATGCTCTCGGTTCGACGTGTGAGGGGCTCAAGTTCTGTTATAAATAATTATGTTATTTTAAACCTTTTTCTTTAACCTTTTTTCTTATATCACATTTTTTGATATATATATATCTAAAATATATATATATATATTATATATATTACTATTATTTAATATATGTATATATATAATATAATATATATAAATATATATATACTATATATATAGCATTTTACATGTGTGTCAGTAGCCAACATGGAGCAAAGAGGTATTGGATAAGTAATTACTCAATCTGAGGCGAACCAAATAGTTTTGGGGCTATTCACCAGTTTGCTTTAAGTATCTAATATTGAGAAAAAGAGTTAAAGCATATTTGGGGGTAGAGGCATTTACTCTACATAAACTGTAAAAAAAATTTCCTACACGAAAACCATACTCCACAGTCACAGTGTATGGCAATTAGATTTATCCGAAATGATTAAATATACTCTTATAATGAAGGATTTCAATACATACTTTATACTATTGACGTGTACTCTAGATAACTTTGGTTGAAGCCTTAAAAGATTAAAAGATCAGTCACAGTTGCCACTGCAGTACTTGAAATTATAGAGGATGAGAGGAGAAAACCCCCAAATCATTCTGGACAGATTCAGGAATGAATTCAAGGGTCGAGAGTTTCAGGAGCTACTTGGGAGTATTGTATAAGCTATTACAATACATTTTCCGAAAACAAAGCGGCAATAGTTGAAAGGTCCATCGTACTATTAAAGAACGCATGCATAGTTATTTACTAAAATGAATACTTTAAATATATTGATATACCGGACGATCTAGCTATTCTTATAACAGATCTTACCATAGAACAATAAAGTTTCTACGCTTTAAAAATGTCAACAAACTAGAGGCGTATAGCAATAGGGTGAAAAAAAAACAAATAAAAGATAAATGAGAATAAGGTAAACGATTATGTAAGAGTTTTCTCGAACAGAATGTAGCTCCGACTATATGAATCCGGTTTGACTACGGAAGTTTTTAAAAAAGTTCACAATATCTCCATCAGTCGTGTGATAGTTTAAATTATATTATCTCAAAGATTTAGAAGGAGAAACCATAAAAAGGAGGATTTTATAACAGAAATACAAAAATAGGTTCAATCCGTAACTCACGATTATAAAAATTGAAAAACTATTGTAAGCGGAAGGGATAAAATAAGCAGTATCTGGTGAAATGTAGGGAGTACCCTGCAAGATTTAATACTTATATAAAAGCAAGGGAAGTTAAGAAATATAATCAGTTGTCATTACCAATCATGGAGAGTGTAATCACTTTTAATATAAACTTCGTCTTCAGCTCCTGGATTTACATCCTGATAATAAACTCTCGATTTTACACTGTGTTTAATGAATCCTAACAAACAACGCACGTGAAAGAGAGCATACGAAGTTAGGATTATGTGAATGTAGTAAATAGACATAGAAAATTTACCACAATCTTATTGGATGGGTGTACAGAAGTGTAAATGGTTGAAACTATATTACAAGTGGAAGATACTCGTTATCTGAAAAGGACTACAATTGCCAAAAAGCTGAATACGACAACATTTGCTACAAGAGAATACTTTGAAGAATTTACTTTGCGGAGGCATATTTTAAATCGGTATACCTGCTATTTTTAGTTAAACGTTCTCTCTTGATATGAAGTATTATGTGTAAAGATCTGGTATACAAAACTGGAAATGCGTACTTATGAAGATAAAGTAATAATATCTTTAACTCATAAAAGTAGTGTAAACTGCAAGACGTGACATGTTTTTCTCTAACGATCACCCATGGCAGCGTAAACAATTCGTAGACGTATGCTGAGTTGGATATACTTCATGATATCCCTACTATGTGAGAGATTGTATACTATTTGGAGAATAACCGCATTGACTCCAACATGTAAACAAAAAAATGAGCAGATCGAGTACTGCATAATACATGTACCCCATCCGAGACTCAATCATCCAGTATGGCTTATGTATATACAAATATTATTGATCATCAAATGTAGGTAAAACTAAAGCTCCTTTATTAAGATTAGTATATTTTCCCAAAGAGAATAAAGTTATAACATTCCCTAATGTATTATCTACCTCTTAATAGATCAAATTTTGACTCTGTATCGCGTGCATATAAAGATGTAGAAGGAAATCTTTCCCTTTACATAATGCGCATGTTATGAAAGTCATATTAGAAAGAAAACAGATGCAGAATACAGCATAATGAATATATAAGAGGTGTAGTCGGATATATTTTTCATTCATTAACT
>JABUQX010102912.1:60000-62963 GCA_015478945.1 Trachelipus rathkii | reverse complement strand
ATATATATATATATATATATATATATATATATATATATATATATATATATATATATATATATATATATATATCTCATGTATATATATATATATATATATATATATATATATATATATATATATATATATATATATATATATATATATATATATATATATATATATATATATATATATATATATATATATATATAAATATATATATATATATATATATATATATATATATATATATATATATATATATATATATATATATATATATATATATATATATATATATATATATATATATATATATATATATACAAAGGTGGGGGCATTAACGTTAAAGGTTAACCGTTAATAACTCGTTAATTCTTTTTCTGTTAACTTTTAACGCTTCTCGTTAATTCCTCGAAAAGAAGTAACGGACTATTAACGAGTTAAAATTTTTCCCTACATCCGTTAATCGTTACTTTAATTTACTTTAATTACGTGGAAGATAATAAGGGAGAAATAGTTCTATTAGGAGAACTCCATATTGACAACTATGAAAGAAATGAAAAGGATGTTTGGGGTATCATAGATACAGGATGCCCTAATACTGTTGTTGGCGAGTTGTGACTAGGGTATATAATGAGTTCAATGAGCGAGGAAGAATTAGAAGAAATGTACCGAACAGAAAAAAAGATATGCAAGAACTATTTCTTTGGTAATGAAAAATTTGAGAGTAAAAGCAAAATGAATATCCCAATCCTCCTTGGGGATAGAAAGGTTTATATAGAAACAGAGATTCTTGAAGGTAATATTCCTCTGCTTATTGGAACTAAAGTACTAGAAAAACTCCAGTCGAAAATTAATTTTAAAGAAATGATCTTAGAATGCAATGAACTTGTTGAAAGGAAAAAGATTCCTTTTGTGAAAGATGAGAAAGGTCATTTGAGAATAAAGTTGAGAACTAGACAAGAAGGAAAAAGTGTTTGGTTAAATATAAAGGAAGAGAGATGGTTAGAAGATGATCAGAAATGGGAAAAGAATTGTAGGAAACTTCACCTTCAATTTGGACATTGTAGTTTTGAGAAACTTAAAGAATTGATTAATCAGTATGCAAAAAACAATCAAAATTTTGAGATCAATAAAAAGGAAAATATTAAATATTAAAAAATCTATGTGAAAATTGTGATATTTGTAAGAGATTTAAAAAAACTCCTAGTAAACCTGTAGTAGGTTTGCCTTTAGCTAAGAAGTTCAATGAACTCATAGCATTAGATATTGGTGAAATAGACGGCGATAAATTTCTTGTATTAATAGATTGGAATACGAGATTCTGTCAAGCAAAATGGATAAAAAGTAAAAGACCCGAGGAAATGATAGAAATTGTAATGGAAAGTTGGATAGGAATTTTCGGTACACCAGAGAAAATAATAACTGATGGTGGAAGGGAATTCCAGAATAAGGAATTTACAGAATTTACAGATAGTTTTGGTATCGAACTTTTAAGCACTGCAGGTGAAAGTCCTTGGAGCAATGGCAAATGCGAGAGAATGGTAGGAATTCTGAAAGAAAGTCTAAGAAAAGTAAAAGAAGAAAAAACAGGAGGAAAGAAATGGGCTCTTTATTGGATAGTAAATGCTAGAAATGGGATAATTTCAACTGGTGGTTTTTCACCCAGACAGAAAGTGTTCGGAATATATAATACAACTATGAAAGAAGAAGAAGAGTACACTCCGGCTCAATTGGAAGAAAATTGGGAAGGAATCAAGTTGAATGAGATTATGAAAATTCAAGAAAAAATACAAGAAATAGTACAAAGTGTAGATTGTAAGAATAGGATAAAGAGAGCTTTAAAACACAATGTCAGACATCATAAACTTGAGGAGGCAGAATTAGGAGACAAAGTTTTCTATAAGAAGAAGAATGAAAACAGATGGAGAGGACCAGCAAAAGTGGTGGGGAGAGAAGGAAAAACCGTGTGGGTGAGACATGGAGGTAACATGAAAGAAATTAACAAAGTGCATATAACAAGAATACAAAAGAGAAATCATGAGGAAGATGAAGTAGATGAGAGTGAGGAGAACTCATCTAGTGAAGAAGAGGAAAATAGTAGTGAAGATAGTGAGGAGGAGGAGGAAGAGGAGGAGAATGACCAAGACAAAGTCTTGAATATATCAAAATTAAAGATAGGAGGAGAATATATGGTTAAACAACCGGATGAAGAAAGTTGGAGAAGAATTAAAATTGTGAGTAGGGGAGGAAAAAAAGGAGGTAAATACAAATATTCTTATAATATTATAGGAGAAAACAATGAGGAAAAAGAATGGATAAACCTAAAAGATTATGATGTGAAAGAAAAAACTAGTGAAAAGATGAAGCAAAATATAACCGAGAATGAGGAAGAAATAGCCATAATGGATGATGAAGAAATATATTTAGGAGAAATGGAAGACTGGAAAAATGGCGAAAGAGTAAAAAATGCCAAAAAAAAGGAACTTTTAAGCTGGAAGGAAAATGAAGTTTATGAAGAGGTAGATTTGAATAAAAACATGAGACCTGTGAGAACAAGATGGATAATAAGTCAAAAAGAAAAAGAAGGGGGGGTATATTGTAAAGCCCGTCTAGTTGCTAAGGGATTCATGGAAAAAATCGACAAAGAAAGTGTGGCTTGTGAATCTCCTACTTTATCACCTGAAGGTTTAAAAATTCTACTGACAATAATAAAAATGAATGATTGGAGGATAAATACTTTAGATGTTAAAACTGCTTATCTTCAAGGAAAACACTTTAAAAGAGATGTATATTTAGTACCACCAGAAGAAGCAAAGACGGAAAAAATTTAAACTCCGGAAGGCAGTATATGGTTTAAATGATGCTGCAAGAAGTTGGTATGACAGTATGAGTGAAATAATAAAAGAAACAGGAGGTGAGAAAAGTAAAGTAGAAAAAACAATTTTTTTCTGGAAGGAAAAAGGTAAACTGATAGG
>JABUQX010102912.1:50000-55000 GCA_015478945.1 Trachelipus rathkii | reverse complement strand
CAATATTTTCTGGTTACATGTGAATAGTGTCAAAACTGGACCTGACAGATAAAAACAAATACAATTTTTAAATTCGTCGCAACAAAATACATAAGGAAAATTTTTATTTAAAAAAAATTGTGTCCTAGTATTATCTATGTAGGGCTCCACCCTATGTAACCCTCCCGTAACCCGAGACTTCTGAGTGCTGCAAAAATAATAAAATATTATTTCAACATTATAATCCTATAACAAAATAAATTAAAAAAAAAAAGGATCTGGTAGTGAAAATGATATAAATATTAAAATTTGAGACTTCATAACCTTTGCTATTCATTTTCCGATATTTTTTTATGCTTTACAGATCATTTCAAAAATTTCTTACAAGTTTCATGAAAATCTTCTGGTGTCGCTGCTATAAATATGAAATTTGGAGGCCTATTTTTTCATATTTGGCATGTTAATAAAAACATTTCCTAACGATCTAGTAAAAAAATAAATAAAATAACAGATTCCTATTACACAACAGGATTATATATATATATATATATATATATATATATATATATATATATATATATATATATATATATATATATATATATATATATATATATATATATATATATATATATGGTGTAAAGCTACTTAACGCCCACACGGAACGGGAGCTCGGATCAAAAAAATTTTCTTACAGGTAACATGATACATAAATAGACGTTTTAGGGTCGAAAATGGAAAAAAAAAAAAAAAAAACAATCATATCTCAAAACTACAATAGCTACAGGAAATGGAATACATGTTTGATTCTTGGTAAAATTTTAAAAAGGGAAAATTTATTTAAAGAATACCCCAAGGGTATACTGCACCGATGGCCGGGTCTCTGCCTTCCAAACTACGGGGTAGACTATTTCCTCTGGGGAGGCCCCGAACCCCCGCCTTTGGTATTTAGTGTCGCACCTCCGTCCCTTCATTTACGGGGTATGGAAAACGTCCCCTCTGTGTTGTCGGCTCGAGCCCCTACATTGCCGTGTAATACCTTTTCAAATAATATATATATTTCGCCCCTAGAACAGGTAAAAAAAAAAAAAAAAAAAAATTCTATTTCGACCCTAGAACATCTATTTATGTATCATGATACCTGTGAAAATTTTTTTGATCCGAGCTCCTGTTCCGTGGGCGTTAAGTAACTTTGTCCTTATATATATATATATATATATATATATATATATATGTATATACCTATATGGATAGCCCTATTCATAGATATATATATATATATATATATATATTAGTGATGGGACGATTAATCGTCATCGTCATCGGCAAAATCGGCATATTTTTTTCAATCGTCATCGTCATCGTCATCGGCAAATTTTCTGCTGATTAGTTTGCCGATTAATAGAACAAATATTAAGAATTTTAAATAATAATAAAAATAACAATAATAATAATAATAATAATAATAATAATAATAATAATAATAATTAATAATATATATATATATATATATATATATATATATATATATATATATATATATATATATATATATATATATATATATATATATATATATATATATATATATATATATATATATATATATATATATAGACTATATATATATATATATAATGGTTCGCCTTTCTGTTATGCGTGCATATCCACACTCATCCTCCAGACAACATATCATATACACATACTTATATCTACACCCCTCTTCTAGACAACATCTTACAGATATCCCTATCCCTTATATCTATACGTGAAGGGAGAAAAAATTGTCCACATCGTATGTCCTGCGTGTCGTAGAAGGCTACTAAGGGACGGTGGTAGTTAGTTGGCCGTCAATACCACTTATCTTTGCCAGGGAATGTGCATGCATGCCTGAGAAGGTCGTGACTGCAGTAAGCAGCCCCTCTATCCTTCGGCGAAATGTATGAATCGTATCTGTATATGAAATGTCAGGGGAATAAATGTTGAGGAGATGAGGAGAGAGGTGATGGATGTATTTAGAAAGGGCAAATTTGATTTGCTCGCTGTGACTGAAACAAAGATGAAAGGAAACTGTGAAAATGAGTGGTGTGGTGTGAAATGTGTTTGTATTGCTGTGGAAAGTAATAAGAGGGGGATAGAAGGATTTGCAATTCTGATGAGTGAATTGTGGTAGAGAGCTATGTTAGATTTTATGTGTGTGAGTACTAGAAGTCTAAAGGTTAAATTTAAGTTTGAAAAGGTCAAAATTTGTGTGGTTGTGACATATGATCCATCTGGAGGGTAATGCTGAAGAAGGCCATCTTCTGGAGTCTCTGTCTGATGTTTTGATGGGGCATGGAGACCCATTCAGTTTATTTGCCACATATCTGCCCATTCTATTATTTTTTACAGTTGTCACCACCACTCACGGGCAGAGCCCTATTCAAGGAGGTGTAGTACTCTCAAAAGTTCACCCTCTAGCGCAAATTACGCATATGAGCACAGACGCAGACTTTAAAGTGAGGAGATTAAATTCAGTAGAAAATACAGAAGATGGAAGAGAATTCCACAGAACAGAGGTGGTGGGAAAGAAGGAACCACAACAAACTAGCCTGGAGTTACCAATGTCAACACAATACTCGTGCGCAGATACAGCACCCTTTGTGCTACGAAGGCGTCGTAAAGGTGGTGGTACGCCAGTGATAAGTTTCCTCGCACTTGCCGCTGCGGTACCTATAGGATAGAGATAAAGGCGCAACATCGTCGCAAAGATAGAGGGTCAAGTGAACTGGAAAGTACAGAACAGTTTATAAGCCTTTTTGCCGTTGACTCGACCCTGTCCAAAAGCCGGGTGAAACCAGAGCCCCCCCCCCAGATATGAGAGCAGTACTCCATACATGGGCGGATGAGACCCTTGTATAGCTGGAGCAACTGAGAAAAGGAGGAAAGTCTCACAGTCTAAACAGAACTTCCAGTTCTTTGAGGCCGCCCTAGCAACCGTTGTGATGTGAGGTTTCCAAGACATTTTTTTGTTCATGTTAAGGCCAAGGATGTTTATATTGTCAACAGGAGAGACGACAGAACCGTCGAAAGAGACAGGAAAGTTAGAAGGTATTTTGGAGAAGGAGATTTGTAAAAGTTGGGTTTTTAAAGAATTGAATTTCACAAAGTTATTTCTATCCATCAGCGAGAATAAAATCGGAAAGATTAAGACGAGAGGCAATAGAAGTAAAAGAGGGAGTAGAATTGATACGAGTTAAAGAATGAAGGGTCGAATCATCGGAATACAAGTGGATAGAGTTAGAGGTGCAGGTGAGAAGATCATTAATGAAAAGTAGGAATAAAGTAGGAGATAAGACAGAACCCTGAGGAACAACACTATTGACAGAAAAGAAGAAGAAATCGCCCCATCAACAAACAGCCGATATTGAGCTGACGAAAGAAAGCCAGACATAAGCAAGCAAAGAGAAGGAGTGAAACCAAAGGAGGGAACTTGAGAGCGTGACGCAAAAAGCCATACTCGGTCAAATGCCTTGGATATGTCAAGCGCCACCACGCAAGTCTCCCGGTAGTTCCTAAGAGCGAAAAACCATAAATCGGTTAGATAGGAATGTATATCGCCAGTAGACTCGTGCAACGAGAGTCAGCTATGATCGAAAAGAGTTTCAGATGATTTAAGAAGTGAGTTGAGAAGGGTTTCAAAGATCTTAAATAGAATACAAATGAGAGCTAAAGATAGTTAGAAGGATCAGAGCGGCTTCCTTTTTTTTCGGAATAGGTTGACATCGTGAGAGCTTCCAACACTGAGGGAAGTGCTAGTATTGAGATATGGAGAATGGTGAAGGAGCGGAGGGGCCGGAAGAGATTAGCCTTCTGAAGTTGAGAATTAGCAACACAATGACCAGATCGAATAAGGAGAGGAAAGGCAGATTTACAGAAGTTGCTAGAGTTGTTTTTGGCAGTAAGAGAACCAAGGAGGTTAGCGCACTTTCGTTTGATGAAAGCCCGCTTTGCTCGTCGAAGAGTATCCCTGCAACGATTTTCTAGCTGAATGAAAATTGGCGAGAGTGATAGGAGAACGAGAACTTTTTCCAATTCGATAGCACTGCTCCTAGCCCGAATGGCCAGAGAACAAGCAAGCACGATCGAACCATGAATTACGAGGAAAGAAAGATTTAGTTTTAGAAGGAATGAATGAGGAAAGAAAGATTTAGTTGAAGTTGAAGGAATGAACCTGCTCATCCCATCGACGATTACAGCTCCCTCCTTATTTTTTAAATCTTTATACATCCATCATTATTCTTATTGAGGTAGCCAATTTGCTATCATCTGCAAAGCTTGGAAACCTTTACATTTAAGTCCCTGGTCTAAATATTTTATACATGTATGAGGAACAGCCACTTGACCTAAGAAATCGTTACGGACCACAAATGTCTCCTCATTTCCATTAATAAATACTTTTCATTTTCATTGATTAACTATTATTATTATTATTATTATTATTATTATTATTATTATTATTATTATTATTATTATTATTATTATTATTATTATTATTATTATTATTATTATTATTATTATTATTATTATTATTATTATTATTATTATTATTATTATTATTATTATTATTATTATTATTATTATTATTAAGAGACTTAAGGAATCAAAAATTTTGATCGCTAAAATAATTTCGAGAGGTTGAACCCCCTGACCCTCCTGTCTACAGCCTTATATATATATATATATATATATATATATATATATATATATATATATATATATATATATATATATATATATATATATATATATATATATATATATATATATATATATATATATATATATATATATATATATATATATATATATATATATATATATATATATATATATATATATATATAGAGAGAGAGAGAGAGAGAGAGAGAGAAAGAAATTTTTAAAATAGTTTTTTTCAATTAATCGTCATCGTCATCGTCATCGTCATCGGCAAATTTGCTCTAATCGTCATCGTCATCGTCATCGACAAAATTTCATTA
>JABUQX010102912.1:40000-42500 GCA_015478945.1 Trachelipus rathkii | reverse complement strand
GCGAAAATTGAAATTAAAATGGAAATTAAAATTTTTGTCAATTTTGAAGCGGAACTACTTTTAGACGTGATATCGAAATAAATGATACAATATGGATAGGCGTTTTGCGTCCGATTTCTATGGATTATCTTGTTCATTCTTTGGATAACTTTTGAAAATATATGTTTAATATGTGAATTTATTTAGATTTATTTTTTTATTTGCAATGTAACAAATTAATTTATCCTAACCTAACTTAACCTAACCTAACCTGACCTAACCTGACCTGATCTGACCTAACCTGACCTGACCTGACCTGACCTGACCTGACCTGACCTGACTCCTCAAAAAATCATTTTCGCACCTAGAACATCTATTTATGTATCACAGAGGCTACCTGCGAAAAATTTGTTTTGATCCCATCTCCCGTTCCGTGTCTCCGTTAAGTAACTTTCTCATATATATATATATATATATATATATATATTATATATATATATATATATATATATTATATATAATATATATATATATATAATAAAATAATATATAATATATATATATATTGAAATTTATTATTTTAAATGCATTATAAATAGTTAGTTAACCGTGATTATGTCTGAAGCATAGAGGCAAAAAATAAGTATAATTATTTAGAAAAATAGAAAGAACCTCCAAAAGGATGTTAAAAAAATTCATCTTATTCCTACGAGAAGTCCCAATAATGAGCTCGCGAAATTTAATTTTAATATACTTAGTTGGAAGAGTGAGGGAGAAAACCTTAGGGTACTGCAGTTGTGTTATTAAATTCGGCTAACCCTAGTATAGTTAGGTAGGATAGTTTGATAGGGTGTACAAGACATCTTTGAAATAAATGATCAGAGCTATGTACTAAGTTAGCATGAGTACGAATGTATATGATACACTGGGATTCGGTAATGCGTAAAATTTATTGTAGCTCAGTTGGTTAAATCTGTTAGGCTATACTAGTTTTACTAGGAAATGTTAATTATTGTTAGATATTACTACGTTTACTGCTGATGCTATGATAGAAAGAGAAGGGGTAGGTTAAGTTTTGCTGCGTAATGATTTGGTGATGTTATATACTTTACTGTTGTTAATCTGTTAACTTTAATATTGTTAACAATTTATTTCTCCGCAAAGTATGTAAGGTTTTGTTGTGATATCTTTATTGATGCTAAAACTGTGTTGTGTTTGTAGTTAATTCACATGTAAGTTATGTTAGGTATGTTATGATACTTTATGTTCTTAGTAAAGGTGATGTTATGTTAACTTTATTGGTGTCATAATTTTGTTATGCTAAACATTTAGTCGTTGAATAGTATGATAGATAGGTTAGGTTATGATAAATTTTTGTTAGGTATTGTTAAATATTACTATGTCAATGTTAAATAACATTGTTATGTTATAGATATAATGGGAAAGTATGGACATGCTATGTAATGTTAGATACTTTACCGATATTACTCATTGAACTTTGTCAGCATTAGCAGTTTATTTATACGTAAGGAATGCTAGGTGTGTTATGATACATTATGTTCTTAGTTCAGGTAATGCAAAGTAACCATTATTGACGATTAAACTTTGTTATATTAACATTTATTCCTAGAATAGTGTGATCGATAGTTAGGTTATAATTAATTTTTGCTAGGTTTTGTCAGATATTACTATGTTAATATTAAAAATAACATTGATATATATATATATATATATATATATAATATATATATATATATATATATATATATATATATATATATATATATATATATATATATATATATATATATATATATATATATATATATATATATATATATATATATTATTTCATATGTTTGTAATACATTTTAAAACGAAAGATGAAGTGTCTTCGTAAAATTATAAGTCTTACCTTGAACTCTCGTTGTTTCCATCTAGGAATGTTTGCTTTGTTGTACATTATGTTCTTAGTTTAGGTGATATTATATTAGTTTTACAGATGGTAAAACTTTGTTATGTTAGCAATTATTCGTTGGTCAATGTGACAGTTAGGTTAGGTATGATAATTTTTTTTGTTAAGTTTTGTTAAAAATTACTATGATCGTGTAAAATTAACACTAATATGTTATAGATATCTGGAAAAGGGGGATTAGGTTAAGTTTTAAAGGTGATGTTAGTTATTTACCGATATTATGCATTGAATTTTCTTAATATCATTTTATTCATACGTAAGGTATGTTAGATATGCTATTTTTATGTTATAAATTTGTGTTGTCATCATACAAAAGAACTTATTTTTATGTAATGTTTGTGCTGCATTGACATTTTAATATGACTTTAATCACTTATAGTTGATATTTTTAATAAAAAAGAATAAAAATTTATTAAAAACATAAAATGTTTTTAATAATTTTATGTAATGATTATGCAATAAGCATATTTTTATGTTATGTTGTACAAATAAAGTTTAATTAGGACTTTAATCACTTAATCATGACTTTAATCGCTTAGTCAATTG
>JABUQX010102912.1:20000-27500 GCA_015478945.1 Trachelipus rathkii | reverse complement strand
TTTTTATTACTGATTTTGTTACTGTTGTTGTTCTTGTTTTTTGTTGCTATTGTAGTTTTTGATGAAGTTATTGTTGCTGTTTATTGTGCTCTTGTTCTTGTTTTTGCTTCTATGCTGTTGGTATATTGTTGTTGTTCTTTTGTTGTGTTAACTTTTTGTTATTGTTGCTGCTATTATTTTAAAAGTTTTAAAATAAAATTGTTGATAATTCTTTTGTGATTGAGCATCTTTGATTGGCATTTCATGTGATAAAAGAAAGGCAAATGTTTATTTTGTCCGTCCCTTCTTTTCTATTTTTCATCTGACTTCTTCACACTTCATTAGAGGCGAAAAAACGCGTGTTTTAACCCGTTTATGACAATGTAAAACAATTTTTAAAAGTTTGTCTCGAAGCATCTTTGACGGTGTTGACAGCGCAGATCGTAATGTTTTCTTTCGTTGACAGACGTCATGCATTCCTCCCTCCTTCATTCCTTCATTCTTTGCCACGTCATCATCACTTCTTTTTTCTTTTTATTCATCGCTCATAAATGACTTTAACTCGACCATCTCTAAACTTTTATTTATTGTTTCTTTTGACACCATTACATATATATATATATATATATATATATATATATATATATATATATATATATATATATTATATATATATATAATTATAATTATTTATATATATATATATATATATATATATATATATATATATATATATTTATATATATATATATATATATATTATTTATATATAAGGCGCAGTGCGGTTGCGGTACGCGTGGCGCAATCAAAATTTCACCGACCTGGTGCGGTGAGGAAGAAAAATAAAGTGCGGTGCGGTGCGGTGCGGTGGGCGGTGCGGTGCGGGACTTTGGATTCGCCGCACCGGCACCAGTTTCCCGACAATTTTTAAAATAAATAAAAATGAAAAGAAAAATTGAGTTGGATATTTTATATTATATATAATATATATCTATATATTATATATTTATATAATATATATATTATATATATATTATATACGGTATATATATATTATATATATATATATATATAATATATATATAATATATATATATATATATATATATATATATTATATATATATTATTATATATAATATATATAATATATTATATATATTATATATATATATATTATATTATATATAATATATATATTATATATATATATATAATAAATTTATATATATTATAATATATATATATATATATATATATATATATATATATATATATATATATATATATAAGGGGGGGCTCGTGGCCTGGTTGCAGGTTTGCGCAACCACCATTTTATACAACTTGCAGTTAGTGTGCAAATATTTATTATTTTTCATTCTTTAATTTTTTTAGAAGGATTAAATATTAAAGAAATTAAATTGCATTATTATAATAACACTCCAATGATTTATTATTTAATGAAAAAAAACGTCATCAAATTTTAGTTAGTCCAAATGTCAAACCAACATGATTGTTGCAGACACTTTACAACACATGCCCTATACATTTTTGAGGAGAAAAATGTGTGTGAAAATATGACCGCGTGGACGCTTTATACCTACAACTTGCGGTTGCATATCAAGAACAACCGCTTTGTTTTCAATACCGAAATTCCAATTTAATGCATACGAAACAATTCGAAAATTGTTGACGATCCATGTTTCATAATTTAAGCGTCTTCAGCGAGCGAACGAATATGTATTTGTTTGTCGGTTTGTTTTATGAGTATTATAATTCTTCTCTCTCTCTCTCTCTCTCTCTCTCTCTCTCTCTCTCTCTCTCTCTCTCTCTCTCTCTCTTCTCTCTCTCTCTCTCTATCTATCTATCTATCTATCTATCTATCTACTCTATCTATCTATCTATCTATCTATCTATCTATCTATCTATTATATATTAATAATATATATTATATATATATAATAATATATATATTATATATATATATTATATTATATTATATTATATATATATATATATATTATATATATATATATATATAATTATATGGCTCATGTCGTTATCCGCCTCCAGGTAAGTTGAAGCCAATTTTTTTTTTAAATCTAATTGAATAAAGTATTGAAAACTCTCTTGGGGCCATTTGCGATTTTTAATTTCATTTTTTTTTTTTACAATTTAGAATAATAATAATATAACAAATAATTACATTATATGTAAGTTAAGTAAAGGTTTCTAAGAGTTTAGTTAGTTTAATAGATTTTTAACTATCATAAGCAACAGGTTAGCCATGAGTTTAATTAGTTTACAAAGATTTAATTTTTTTTTAAAATATTTTTAGAGGTGTGAAGCTGCTTAATATTAAGTTTCAATTTGACTTTAGGCATTTCACTTCAATTTTATGAAACTGTGTTCGAATTCATACATCGATGTATATCTAATAATGGAGGTGGAGGCGGATATCTACATATCATATACTATATATAAGTATATTAATATATATATATATATATATATAATATATATATATATATATATATATATATATATATATAATAATATTATATATTATATATATATTTATATATATATATTATATATATATATATATATATTATATATATGGTATATATAATTGTGGTGTGTGGTGAAATGTCAGATGCACCACCTATAATTGTCGACGAGCGCCCCTGATATATATATTATATAATAATAATATAATATATATAATATATATATATATAATATATTATATATATATATATTATATATATATATATATATATATTTATATATATATTATTATATATATTATTTTATTTTTGGAACAGGTAGTGTTGTCTGTATTGTATTTTATGGCGTGTGATAAGGGAGAGCTTACTCCAATGTAAGAAGAATGTGGATATGAGCGCAAGGGGAGAACCATTGGGACTGGCTGCCATGGGATGTACTCTAAAACTCCATATATGCCCAATGGTGGGTAACTCATCGTCTTCGGGAGCGGCTACTTCCCTCTTATATATATATATATATATATATATATAATATATATATATTATATATATATATATATATATATATATATATATTATTATATTATATATATATATATATATATTATTTAAATATATATATAAATATATATATGTCGGTGAGGGTGCGGTGGCGGTGCGGTGCGGTGGCGGGGCGGTGCGGGGGCGGTGCCTGGCGGGGGCGGTGCCTGGCGCGGGTGCGGTTGCTGTGCACTGTGGTTTGCTCTCGTACGGTATGGTGCGGTGGCGCATTGCAAAAGAGACTGTGGGTAAAATGGCGGATGGTGCGGTGCCGGTGTGTGGGCGTGGCGTTGCTGATGCACGACCTCCCAGTGCGGAGCGTGCACTGCGCAAAATCAGGGTGCTCGGCCAGCCAAATATATATATATATTATTATATTAATATATTATTATATAATATATATCTATATATATTATATATCTATATATACTGTATGTACAGTGGGTGTTTGTGTTAGGTTGTACACTATATATATTTTATATATATTATATATATTAAATATATATAATATTATATATTTATATAATATATATATAAATATATATATATATATTTATATATATTATATATTATATACCAATGTTAAAAGGTAACTCCAGCTGGCGTTATGACCCAGCGGACTGGGCTCCTTTTTATCAGGCCACAGCTATCCTACTTTCTCCCTTCAATAACCGGTTTAAGACTGTTGATGATGCCTTTCACTTCTTCCAGCAAGTTGTCATCTCGGCAGCGCAAGTTTGCATTTCGCAATCTTCCGCAGGTAGGTGATCGTGATCCCAAGAGTGCACACAAGCCAACCGCGAGAAGAAGAAACTCTTACAGGCAATACGAAAGGACCCGTACCACCCCAACATGATTATTTTTAAAGCCGCCGGCGAAATCTCGGCGAATTAATCGCCAAACACGTAAACAATTTTTTCGAACTTACATTTTGAATGTTAGCTCCACAACTCCCCTTCCTTTATTGGGGAAAGTTACACAGAAAATATCGTCGCTCCAACAACACCTCACCCACAGTTCTCCGTTATGGGCTTGATATAACCGACACGATTTCCGCTCCTGTTGCTGTCGCAGATGCATTAGGTTATAGTTTTGCCAGCCACTCGAGTTCTTTCCGCTATCCTGAAGCCTTTCAAAAATTGAAAATTATTTTGCACTGCCCGACCTTTTCAAGCAGGGAAGGAAGATATACCATAACCGTCTTTTAACCACTTTGCAGAGTATCAAACTGGACTGGGATTGTCAAAGACTGTGCTCTGGCCCAGACATGATTTCGTACACAGGATCGTCTATTCATCCCTAGGCAATCAGTATTTTTGCTGGATCTGTATAAGAGAATCTGGATCGAATCTTCTTTTCCATCGATTTTCCATCTACAGCTTTTGTAATTCCTATCCCCAAACCTGGCAAAGATCCGAAGTTGGCGGACAACCAAAGACAAATTTTGCTGACCTGTCTTCTTAAATTCATGGAGAAAATGGTTTCAGCCCGCCTTCTCCCTGTTCTAGAGAGTCGTCAGGCCCTTTTTCAAACTCTCAGTTTGGTTTCGCAAAATCGGTTCGGACCAGGCGGATCCCTTGTTTAAACTAAATTCCTGAAATCCTGGAAGCTTCTCAGACTGGTGTGGATGGTTCTTGGTGTCTTCTTTGACTTGAAAAAGCTATGACACAAGGTGAGCACTGTGAACTGGATTCTCCTAAACTATTCTTTGGTTTCCGTGGACACTCCTCTTTTCATTAAATGCATTTCTGTCAAATAGAATTCTCCGGTTTCGGTGGCTCTTCTATTCCTGTCACGCTTCGTTCTCTGGATGAAGGCGTTTCCGTAGGGTAGTGTTCTAATTGTATTACTATTTGCTCTCAGATTTAATGACATCGTTATTTCTATTTCGACGGTCAATTTTTCTCTCTATATTGATGACCTTGCGCTATACATAGCCGAAGCCAGGCTGCATTTTCTCGAAAGGCCGCTTCAACTAATACTGAGAATAATTTCACAATGGGTAACTCCATGGATTCATTTCTCTCCACCAAAACCTTAGCAGTCGCTTTTAAGAAAAAAGGGAATCGACGAAACTGCCACCTTCTTCCAGCATAACCTAACCAATTTGTTCGCCTTTCCGTAACTTACAAGTCAAATTTCTAGGACTCATTCTAGATGACCACTTAACGTACGCACCACATATTAAACTCCTGAAAACGACTTTTCATCGCGTGCTTGACCTGTTACGTCATCTCGCCCCAAAATCTTCGGGTGCTGCTCTTTTACGTCTCTGTATCGCCCTAATCCGATCAAACCTGGACAATCGGTGTGTAGTATATGGTTAGACCTCTCCACCTCTACTACCCTGTTAGATCCCATCCAAAACGAGGCGACATATCTCCATGGAGCCTTCCGATCGTCCCCCCCCCCGGGTTTGCCTTGAGTTGAATCAATGGTGTGCATCCTCTCCACGGGAATACATGTGCACAAGTTATCTTCGCTTTCAAACCCAATACCGTCTGCTCTGACACCGATTCCGCAGGAGATATCTCAGAATCCTAATTACTGGTCATTTGCAAACACAGTTCATAACATCTTTAATTTCCTTAACATCCCTTTGCAAAAGGTGCTGCCTTTCTCTTACGACGAAGGGTATACGACTTGGCTATTTCCGCTCCCACCATTTGGTTGGCCCTGACTTCTCTCTCTCACTCCAAATCTAGCCCCCCCTATTGCCCTGATAAAGGCATCATTCCTGTCTCATTTCGTAGTTCACGGTGAATTTACTCCAGTGTTTGCTGACGGCTCTAAAACAGGGGACAGTATGGGCGTGTCTTCTGTCTTTCCTGACTGCAACCTCTCCCATACTCTCCCCCTCATGCTTTAATTTTACTGCGATTAACTGGCTATCATGATTGCCCTTTTCGAATTCTATTCTTAACCAAGATCACTCTTATGTCATTTATTCAGATTCGCTCAGCGTGTTGAAAATTAATATTGCACTGCCCGACTTTTCAACAAGGAAAGGAGAAGATCATACCTATAACCGTCTTTTAACACTTGCAGAGTATCAAACTGCACTGGCGAATTGTAAAGACTGTGCTCTTGGTCCAGACATGATTTCGTACATTAGGATCCGTCATATCCATCCCTCGGCATCAGTATTTTTGCTGGATCTGTATAAGAGAATCTGGATCGAATCTTCTTTTCCATCGATTTTCCATCTACAGCTTTTGTAATTCCTATCCCCAAACCTGGCAAAGATCCGAAGTTGGCGGACAACCAAAGACCAATTTCGCTGACCTGTCATTCCTGTAAATTAATGGAGAAAATGGTTTCAGGCCGCCTTCTCCCTGTTCTAGAGAGTCGCCAGGCTTTTTCAAACTTCCAGTTTGGTTTCCGCAAAAATCGTTCGACCGCGGATTCCTTGTTAAAACTAAATCATGAAATCCTGGAAGCCTTCTCAACTGGTGGGATGGTTCTTGGTGTCTTCTTTGACCTTGAAAAAGCTTATGACACAAGGTGGAGAACTGTGAACTGGGATCTTCTCCTTAAACTCCATTTCCTTAAACTCCACTCGCTCAGTTTATTAAATGTCTTCTGTCAAACAGATCCATTCAGGTTCGGTGCTCTTCTGTTCTATCAGGCCACTTTACTATGGATGAAGGCGTTCCGCAGGGCAGTGTTCTAAGTGTATTATTATTTTCTCTCGGATTCAATGACATCGTTACTTCTATCCCGGCGACGGTCAATTTTTCTCTCTATATTGATGACCTTGCGCTATACATAGCCGGTGCCAGGCTGCATTTTCTCGAACGGCCGCTTCAACTAGATACTGAGAATATTTCACAATGGGGTAATCCCTTATTCTAAAAACACAATGGTATCCGCTGTACAACAATTCCTTCGGCTGCTCCACTCCCGTAAGAAACAAATCATTCTATGTTGGACCCACTCTCATGTAGGGGTAACTGACAATGAAATCGCTGATAGAGAGGGCAAAATGGACGCCTCTTCTTTCGGAGCTTTTTAGGTACCTCTGGTCCATTGACAAGGCCGCCTCCCATCAACTAGATTTACTATCCTGCTCTCCGACAAGGCTTTCGATCTTATTGGCAAAAGTGTTGAACGAATTATCAGCGGGGAACGAAACTTAGAAATATAAAGCCGAGCATTGGTGAGTAGTCTTCCTCCACGACAAAAGCGCTTACACGAGGCGATACTTGCACGCCTCCGAATTGACCACACCAATATCACTCACATTCACTATATGACACGGAACCTCCTCCCATCTGCAAATTTTACCGTCGCCATGCCCCGCAATCTATTCGCCCTATTCTCATTGATTGTTCCCAACTGGATCCCATTCGCCGTCGTCATTTTCCTACTTTATGGTCATAATACCTCTAAAGATTATCCGCATATTTATCTGAATCTTCCCACTTTAGCAGTAACTCTATTTTCTTGTATCTCCAAGAAGTGAATATTCT
>JABUQX010102912.1:0-5000 GCA_015478945.1 Trachelipus rathkii | reverse complement strand
TAACAAAGCGTTTATGGAGGGTAATAATAGTACCCTTATAGAAGGGTAAGCGGAATAAGCGTAACTGTAGGTATTATAGCGCGGATATATATTTAATTGAGGTTGTAGGGAAGATATCATGATATTTTGCTCGAAAAGAGTGCGTCTGAATGACTGAATTACTGATTGCAGTGAAGAAACAAGTTGCGTTTAGAAGTGGTAGAGGATGTGGAATCTTTACAATGAAACAAATGATTGGGAAAATGAGGAGGAGAAGAATAAATTGTATTTAGGTTATGGATTTGCACAGGCGTATGATAGGAATAATAGGGAAGCTCTATGGCAGGTGTTAGTGATATATGGTGTTGGTGGTAAGCTTCTGAATGAATCAAAAAGTTTGTATGACGATGCCGTGATGGCATGTTGTAACAATAAATGGAGTCAAAGTGATTGATTTAAATATTAACAGCGGAGTGAGGCAGGGATGTGTTATGTCTCCTTGGTTATTCAATTTTGTATATAGATGGGGTTATGAAAGAATTTGAGGTGGGGTTGGCAGGGGATGGTGTTAGAATGATTGAGAATGGAAGAGAGTGGAAGGGCTTCCCTACCTATTAATATCGAGCGATGAAAATTTGGTTTAGTGTGGTGTATCTGAAACGAGTTTGAGAGAATTGTAGAGAGATTTGGTGGGGTGCTGGAAGGTGGGAGTTGAAAAGTAAACGTAGAAAGAGTAAGGTTATGGTTGTGAGTGAGGACAGTCCTCAGTGTGAAGTTATGTTAGATGGTGAGCAGCTGGAACAAGTGTCTGAGTTTAAATATTTAGGATATATGTTGGATGAAAAGAACGATGATGCAGAGTGTAGTAGGAAAGTTGTGAATAGCATGAAAGTGGCTGTGGTGCAATTAATCGTTGGTGGATGTAAAGAGACTAAGTTTGAGGCGCTAGGGGTCTTGCATGAGGGTTTGTTGTTACCTGTGTTAATGCATAGCAGTGAGACTATGTTCTGAAATAAGAATATAGATCTAAAGTACAATGTGTTCAGATAGACAATCTTATGGGAGTGTTAGGTGTAAGAAGAATTGATAAAATGAGGAATGAACGTATTAGAGAGTTGTGTGGTGTGAAGAAAGGGGATAAATGAGAGAATAAATGAAAGTACGTTGATATGGTTATGTGGAAAGGATTGATGATAGTCGGTTGGTTTAAACGGATGTATAGTAGTGAGTGCTTGCGGAAACGACCGGCTGGTAGAATCGAGAAAAAAGTGGATTTAAGTCAGTAAAGGAATGCTGCGAGGAGAGAAATGTTGAGTGGACAAGAGGCCGAGAAGAAAGATTTATAATAGGAGTGAAGGGGTTTTGTGAGGAGGTATCGTTGTAGCCTACCTGAGCCAAGGGATGAACCCCACATTGACGAGATGCCATAGTGAGGGTCCGTCGCGGTCCCGTGAAGCTCTAGGGTGGATTTTCTGATTGCGACGAGTTCTTACTAAAAGTTATAAAGGGGGCGGTAAGGCTGGCTTTTTTTTCGACTTGCTTCATATCTTCTACTACTTTTCTTTTTCTGGTCCATGTTACGCAATTTAGAGCAGTCTTGTTTTAAAGGAAGAGAAGGAATGTGGTAATGATGATGATGAGGATGATGATGATGGATAATGATGATGATATGAAGATAATGATTGATTATGATGATATATTATATTATATTAATATATATATATATATATATAGTATATATAATGATATATATATATATAGATACTATATATATATATATATATATATTTATATTATATATAATATATATATATATATATATAATATGCAAGTTTTCATAAAGTACTTGTACTTGTACCTTAAACAAATTTTACAGTACTTGTACTTATACTTGACAAAATGTACTTGAACCCAAGCCTGATTATGAGGTCGTTCGCTCTTGTATGGAGTACATGTTACACATATTAAGATGATCCAATTGCATGACTCTTCATGATAATGTGTTGTCCAGATATTTCATCTTAACCATTCGTTCGTTCACACTTCTTTACTTTCTTCATTCTCTTTTTCTAGCCGCCAGTTATCTCCCTCTCCTTATATAATTGGTATTTCAATGGACATTGAACTGAATAAACTCTTTATTCAGGCGCATAACTCCTGCATTGAGGAAACTTTTATTTGGAATCAGTCTCGTCTTTTTTTTAACTCCAACTCTATATTCCGAGATAAACCTTTTTCATATTTTTTTATATCTTTCCTGTCGTGTGTTGTATATATATATATAAAATATAATTATTATATATATATATATATATATATCTTTCTTCTTCTTTATTTCCTCTTTTCCAAGACTGGGAGAAGCTGCGCTTACAAGCATCGCGAAAAGAAAAGCCAGTATGAGAATTATGACAAAAATGTCGAAAGAAAGCCCAGCCTTACCATTAATTATGAAAATCGTCACAGACAGAAAATCCACCCTAGAGCTTCATGGGGACCGCGATGGGCCCTCACTATGGTAAATCGTCAATGTGCGGTTCATCCCTTGGCCCAGGTTGGAGCCACAACCATGCCCCCATACAAAACCCGCCATCTCTCCTATCATGCACCTTTATTTTCGCCTCTGCCAAACTCCCATTTCTCTCCTTCAGACATTCGTTCACTGACTCAATTCCACTACAATACACAGCGCGTCCTCCCAGCGGTCGGCTTCCCACACACACTCCTTTACTAATACATCTGCTTAACCAACGACTATCACCATCCTTTGCCACATGACCAAAACCATCTCAAAACTCATTTATTCTCTCATTTACCCCATTTCTTCACACCACACAACTCTCTAATAAGTTCATTCCTCATTTTATTAATTCTTCTCACACCTTAGCATGCTCCTAAGATTGTCCATCTGAAACACATTGAACTTTAGCATCTTATACTTCTTATTCCCAGACCATATTCTCACTACCCCATACAATAACACAGGTAAACAACATACCCTCATGTAAGACCCTAGCGCACTCAAGACTTAGTCCTTACCATTCACCAACGATTATTGCACCACAACCTTCCTGCCCAATTCACAACTTTCCTACTACCCTCTGCATCATCCGTTCCCTTCTCATCCAACACATACCCTAAATATTTAAAACTCAGACACTTGCTCCAGCTGCTCACCATCTAACATAACTACACACCGAGGACTTCCTCACTCACAACCCATAACCTTACTCTTATCTACGTTTACTTTCAAAACCCCTCCTTTTACATCCCCTACCAAATCTCTCTACCAATTCCTCTCAAACTCTCTTCAGAGTTTCGCCACACAGAACCAAATCATCCGCATATAATAGGTAGGCCACCCTAAACTCATCTCCATTCTCCATCATTCTAACACCATTTCTGCCAGCCCCACCTCGAATTCTTTCATAAAACCCCATCCATATGAACAATCCTGAATAACCAAGGCAGACATAACACAACCCGGGTGTCTCACTCCGCTCATAATTCCTAAACCCAATCACCATTGACACCATTTATTCTTACACACGCTTCACTATCGTTCATACATACTTATGATTCCATTCAGAAGCCTACCACATACACCATATATCATTAATACTGCCATAAAGCTCCCTATTAACATCTATCATACGCCTGTGCAAAATCCATAAAAAACCCTAAATTATCAATTTATTCTTCTTCTCCCTCATTTTCTCAATCATTTGTTTTAAATGTAAAGATTTGATCCACACCCCTCTACCACTCCTTAACGCACCTTGTTCTTCTACCAATCAGTTCCTTCAGTCACTCGACCGCCACTCTTACGACCAAATGCCAGCATATACCTTCCCTACAACACTCAAATAAAACTTATTCCCCTATACAATTTCTACCAGTTCCCCTTTTCCTCCCTACCTTTATACAGGGTTACTATTACCGCTCTCCTCCAATCCCTTGGAACCTATACCCTCCATAAACGCTTTATTACACAACTCCAAATCCAATCAATCACCATCTCGCCTCCGCTCTTAATCATTTCACCAGTAATTTAAATCTATACCTGCAGATTAATCATTCTTCAACTTTCTCACTCTACCATTACCTCCTCCTACTAATAACCTCATCCCCAAAATACATATTCCTTCTTGTAAAATCAAACCCACATACATTCACTAACACCTCTTCATTACTGTTAATATTGTGGAGATTTTCGAAGTGTTCTTCCACCACTCCCCTCACATCCATTTCATCAGTTACAAAGCACCCTTCCCTATTCATTATTCTAAGCAAGATTACCCTTATTCTCATTCTTAACCTTTCTCGCTTCCTTCCAGAAGAGCTTTCACTATTCCCTTGTATGTCCTCATTCATCCTCCTTTCCAAACTGTTCACTTACCTCTTTGTTTTCTCCTACGTATGCACCTTTTAGATTTCTTTTTTCCTCCTTATATAATTCCAAGCCATCTTTCTTTGAAACTTCATCATTTGCTTTTAGTACATTCAACCACGCTTCTTTAAAAAACCTTTAACCGGCTTTCATCACCTTTTCATTTCCACCATCACTGTTTAAAAATTCTTTACTTCCCTACTTTTAGCCACATCCACACACTTCCTTTGCACTACTAACAATTGCTTCCTTCATTTGCCCCAGATTTGTTCAGTATCAACTTGTTCACATTCAACCTATTTACTAGCGAGCGCTCTTACATACTTATCCTTATTGTCTTGCTCACTTAACTTCTCACTCTTAATTTTACCTACTTCCTTTCGTTTCACCTTCCTCTCCATCCAAGCCCCCACTAACTTAAATTTTACATTAGAACAACATAATTGATCCCGATTTTAATCCCAATTCCTAAACCCCTCCACTGAATTTAACAATTCCAAACCAACAACTTTTTCAAAAAAAAAAAAAAAAAAAAAAAAAACCCCAAAAATCTCCTTTCTTTCACCAAACCCACAAAATCAATCATACTTTTCACTTCGTTACCATCTCTACCTACACCAAATCTAGTATACTT
>JABUQX010102911.1:17500-47502 GCA_015478945.1 Trachelipus rathkii | reverse complement strand
ATATATATATATATATATATATATATATATATATATATATATATATAATATATATATATATATATTATATTATTTTTTACATGATAGCACCACTCAGGGTCATGCTCTTTTCAAAAGGAGGGGGCAAAAAAAAAAAAAAAAAAAAAATTAAAAAAAAAAATTACATAAAGAAAACATTAAAATAAATGGAAAGTAAACCCCACCCTGTCCCTTGCCTAACGCAATTCCCTCAGGTGGGCGCAGATGGGATTTAAATAGAGGAAGATTGAATATAGCGGGGAAAATAAAAGAAGCCAAGGAGTTCCACAAAACAGATGTGGCTTGAAAGAAGAGGTACCACAACGAGTGATCCTTGAGTCTCCAATATTCACACAATAATCATGTGAGGGTACAAGGCACCTCTTGTGTTACGAGGGCGACACAGTGGTGGAGGAATGCGAGAGGTCAATTCTCTCGAGCACCTGCCGTTGTAATACCTATAGAAAAGAGATAGGGCACCAACGTCACGACGCAGAGAAAGAGGGTCAAGGGAGTCCAGAAAGTATGGGGACAGTTTATAAGCCTCAGCCTTAGCCTCAACTCTATCCAAAAGGAGGGTTGAACCGAACCACCCCAAATGTGGAAACAGTATTCCATACAGGGATGAATAAGACCTTTATATATATATATATTGCTGAAGCATCTGAGCAGAAGAAAAAAAAGTCACGCAATTGAACAGAATTCCAGAAAAACCTTTTTGCAGGCCATTTAGCAAACCGATGTGATGTGAGCGTCTTCCAAGACATTCACAATTTTATTGTAATCCTAGAATGTTTATGTGTTTACGGGTAAGGACATTAGAGCTGTCAAATGGAATAGGAAAGTTGCGAGATATTTTTAGAGAGGGAGATATAGAAAGTTAGTTTTCAAAGAGTTGAACTTCACAAGATTACGGTTACCCCACTGAGAAAATTCCGACCAATCGCAAGAATTGAATCAGAAAGCGTAGAATGAGAGGCAACTCTAGATATAAAAGAGGGAGCAGAAATTTGAAATGAGTAGCAAAATGGAGGGTTGAGCATCGGCATAAGAGTAAATAGAGGGTTAGAAGGTGCAGCTATGGAGATCGTTGATGAAAATTTACAAGAAAATTGAAGATAAAACAGAACCCTGAGGAACACCACAATATAATAAGAAATGAGAAGAGGTGCTCCGATCACAAAAGAGCTGAATGCGAACGATCTGAAAGAAAACTTAGACAAGAGTAAGCAAAGCGAAGGAGAAAACCAAAGGAAGGTAGCTTAGAGAGTAGCGACGCATGCCATACCCTGTCAAAAGCTTTAGATATGTCAAGCGCTACCACACAAGATTCACCATGATCCTTAAGGGCAGAAGACCATAGATCAGTGAGATAGGAAAGAATATCACCAGTTGATCTCGAACGTCGAAAGCCATACTGACGATCTGAAAAAAGGGAATGAGATTCTATATGATCGAGGAAATGAGAGTTAAGGAGAGTTTTAAAGATTTTAGAGAGAATACAAGTTAAGGCAATAGGTCGATAGTTAGAAGGATCAGAGCGGCTACCTTTTTTTGGGATTGGCTGAATAAAAGCGCGCTTCCAGCACTAAGGAAAAGTATTAGTATTAAGGCATAGGGAGTAGAGTTGAACGAGGACAGGTACCAGCTCAGAATATATATATATATATATATATATAAATTATATATATTATATATATATATATATATATATATATATATATATATATATTAATATATATATATATTTAAACAAACTTAGGTACGCGAAAAAGCGCGGGTTGATCCCGCCAGAGTTTTCTACTTATCAGAAACTGGGAATTATGCTGGAGAAAGGAGGAATAGGTTGAATTGACACAGACGCTTCATTGGCGAAATGCGATAAAGGAAGTCAAATAAAGTTATATAATTTAGGTTTGGTAGATGAAAGTAAAGAAAAAGGTTGATATTTGGAAATCTTTAGTGACCAAGAGGGTGGCGAGATCAGCAATGAAGCTGAAACTGTTTAACATTAGTTGAGGGCCAAACAACTATTTATTTGAGAAACACATAGAGAATTACAGGGAAAATGTTGCTTATAGAGAATAAAAAATTTGATTTAAAACATTGAGCTAAAGCAAATCTATTCCACTTCAGATGTGACGAGTTAAATTGATTGAGATAGACATCCGCTGTTATTAAGAAATGATAGCCATTGATAAAATAAAGCCATGAAAGGAAATAAATTAAAATAACATGGATAAGTACAAAAGCACAAATAGCTAATAATAAAATTAAACTAGTCAACACTAATTATAAATAAAATCTCTTCAACGATGACGTTCACTCCAAGAGGAATTCATTTTTTCGACGTGATGACATTCCCTTTCTGAATTAAAAAAAAAAATGGATAGTTTAGCAGATTTATTCAAACTAAACCATTTTTCTCGTCTCTCTCTCTTCTTCCTCTCCTGCCCTCTTTCTCAACATGATAACTTAATGTTGTTCGCCTCTCACTCCTTTCATTATGTAACACATCCGCCATTTGTGCTTTTGTACATCGCATAACATGGATAAATACAAAAGCACCAAATGTGGCCGAATAAAATTCAAAGCCACATCCCAAGCTAAGTAAACATTTATAATTGCTTTTTGTTTGACATTTCCTAGTTTTTAAAAATTAATTAGTTTTATCTTCAGAAAGAGAATGAAATGTCTATATATAAATTATGAATTATAAGTATATTTTAAATACTTTGGAAAGATTAAGGTTTATAAATTATATTTGAATTTTACATGATCAAAACGCTAAACAGATAGGCCTAGATATTTATTTCCTAGCTTACTAATTACAAAACAATTTAAATATAGTAAAACTTGCTGCTGCTGCAGCAAAGACAACAACAGCGTGAACATCAACAAGCTGCAACAACAAAAACCCGCAGCAGGCAGCAGCAGCAGCAGCAGCAGCAGCAACAACAACAACAACAGCGCGCCACAGCAGCAGAAACAACAGAATCGTCAGAAGCGGCAGCCAGCTTTCAAAAATCCTGGGTCTGATCTGGTAAGAATAATTTTTATTTGTTTCTGGTTAAATAAATGAAAACATATTTCACTTCCTCATTTCTCTGTTGCTTTTATTTTGTCATAAAATTGATTAGGCCTCAAATTTCATTTGCAAATTGCTTTATATTACTATATATATATACTATATATATATATATATATATATATATATATATATATACTATATAGATATATATATATATATATATATATATATATATATATATATATATATATATATATATATAATATATATATATATAATATATAATATATATAGGGATATATATACTTCTTCTTCTTCTTCTTCTTTCTTCTTCTTCTTCTTCTTCTTCTTCGTCTTCTTCTTCTTATTCTTATTCTTATTGCCTTATTATTATTATTATTATTATTATTATTTATTTTATTTATTATTATTATTATTTTATTATTATTCTTATCTTATTCTTTATTCTTATTCTTATTCTTATTATTAATATTCTTATTTTATTCTTATTATTATTCTTATTTTTCTTCATATTAATTCTTATTATATTATATTATTATATATTATATTATTATTATTTATTATGTTATTATTATTATTATTATTATTATTTTTATTATTATTATTTTATTCTTCTTTCTTCATCTTCCTTTATAATTCCAAAGAATGGTAAGTGTGCGCGACGGCATCGGAAAAGGAAAAGCAGTTAGAAGAACATGAACACAAGATCGAAAAAGAAAGCCCGCCTTACCGCCCCCTTCATGTACCATTTAATTAGTGGGAAACCCATCGCAGTCAGAAATCCACCCTAAAGCTTCATGGGACAGCGTTGGACCCTCACTATGGTAGAGTCGTCAATGTAAGGGTTCATCCCTTGCGCCCAGGTGGGCCACAAACCATACCCCCTCACAATCCCCGCCATTCATCCTGTTATACAGTTTCTTCTTCGCATTCTACCAAACTCAGGATTTCTCTCCTTCCAAACATTCGTTACTGACTCAATCCACTTTTTCTTCGGTCTCCCGCCGGTCGGTTTCAAACACACTCGCCACTATACATTCGCTTACCCAACCGACTATCATTCATCCTTTCCATATGACCAAACCATCTCAAACCATACTTTCATTTATTCTCTCATTTACCCCTTTCTTCCACACCACACCACTCTCTAATACGTTCATTCCGCTCTTTATCAATTCTTCTCACACCTAGCACACCCCTAAAGATTGTCCATCTGAAACCATTGAACTTTAGATCTATACTTCTTATTCCAGACCATAGTCTCACTTACTATACAATAACACAGGTAACAAAACCTCATGTAAAACCCTAGCACACTCAAAGACTTAGTCCCTTTACATCACCAACATTAATTTTCACCAGCCAACCTTCCTGCCTTATGTGTCAACTTTCACTTACTACCACTACTGCATTCGTCCGTTCCCTTTCTCATCAACATTATACCCTAATATTTAACTCAGACACTTGTTCAGCTGCTCACCATCTACATAAACTTCACACTGAGGAGTGTCCTCACTCACAACCATTAACCTTACTCTTATCCACGTTTACTTTCAAGCCCCTCCTTTTACACACCCTGCCAAACCTCTTTACCAATCCTTCAAACTCTCTTCAGATTCGCCACACAAACCAAATCATCCCATAAAATAGGTAGGGCACCTCCACTCACTCCATTCTCCACCATTCGAACACCACTTTTCCTGCCATCCCCACCTCGAATTTTTTTTTTAAAACCCCATCCATATACAAATTGAATAACCAAGGGAGACATAACACATCCCTTGTCTTACTTACCACTAGTAATCCTAAACAATCACCATTGACACCATTTATTCTTACACACGCTCACTATCGGTATACATACTTTTGATTCCATTCAAAAGCCTACACCAAAACACCATATATCACTAACAACCTATGCCATAAACCTTCCCTATTTACTCTAACATACGCCTGTTGTAAATCCCTAAAATAACCTAAATACAATTTATTCTTCTTCTCCCTCATTGTTCTCAATCATTTTTTCAAGGTAAAGATTTGATCCACACATCCTCTACCACTTCTAAAACGCACCTTGTTCTTCATCAAGTCAGTCCTTCAGTCACTCGACGCACTCTTTTCGACCAAAAATACCAGCATATACCTTCCCTACAACAAACTCAATAAACTTATTCCCCTATTATTCCTACAGTTACCCTTATCTCCCTTACCTTATATAAGGGTTACTATTACCGCTCTTCTCCAATCCCTGGAAACTATTACCCCTCTATAAACGCCTTTATTTACACAACTTCAAAAAAAAAAAAAAAAAAAAAAAAAAAAAAAAAAAAAAAAACATCCAATCAAATCACCATCTCGCCTCCGTTCTTTGATCATTTCACCAGTAATTTCATTCTATACCTCAGATTACCATTCTTCAAATTTTCCACTCACCCATTCTACCTACTTACTAATAACCTCAATCCCCAAAATACCTATTCCTTCTTGCACCATCAAACCCACACACATTCACTATCACCTCTTCATTACTGTTAATATTGTGCAGATTTTCGAAGTGTTCTTTCCACACTCCCCTCACATCCATTTCATCAGTTACAAAAGCACCATCCCTTTTCATTATTCTAAGCAGATTCCCCTTATTCTCATTCTTAACCTTTCGCGCTTCCTTCCAGAAGAGCTTCCTATTCCCTTGTAAGTCCCCATTCATCCTCCTTCCAAACTGTTCATTTACCTCTTGTTTTCTCCTACGTATACACCTTTTAGTATTTCTTTTTTCCTCCTTATATATTCCAAGCATCTTTCTGTTGAATCTTCATTTGCTTTTAGTACATTAACCACGCTTCTTTTTTCACTTTTACCGCTTTCATCACCTCTTCATTCACCATTCACTTGTTAATATTCTTACTTCCTACTTTAGCACATCCACACGCTTCTTTGCACTACTAACAATTGCTTCCTTCATTTGCCCCCAGGTTTGTGTTGAGTATCAACTTGTTCACATTCAACCGTTTTACTAGCGAGCGCTCTTACATACTTATCCTTATTGTCTTTCTCACTTAACTTCTCACTCTTAATTTTACCTACTTCCTTTCGTATCACCTTCCTCTCCATCCAAGCCCCCACTAACTTAATTTTAAATAGATTAAAATATAGATCAAATTAAATGTTTCTAAATGGGGGCGTGAGTTAAAGCACGTTGGGCGCCACTTAAAATGTGGGGATTAATGACCCAGTCCCAGGTAGCTGGGCTAATGAAGACCAGATCACCAATCTACATTTCTTCCTACTTCCAAACTAATCTCTGGCGCGGTACCACTTTCGCTTGATCAGTTTGAAAGGAGCCAATGAATAGTGGAATATAAATTTGTATATATATATATACTCGGTGGGCCTCGTGTGGACCAGAGTAGTTAATATATATATACAACGAATGAAAAATAATTATTGATTCTCTAATTTACTGCTTATATAAACTGAATGTCCATAAAAGAATCGAGTTTTATTTATGATGATTTTTGGGGACGAAAAAGTTTTATCGTATATTAAATTTAATTGAAATTTATTTTCTATAGTTGTTGAAAGTTTATTGAGTTTATTTTATATGGAAGTCGCTTTAATATTTGAAATTATAAAATTTTCATTACGAAGTTATTTCTGAATTTCCGAATATGTGTAACCACGTTATCGAACATGTAGTATAATTTTTATATCTTCGAAAGTGGACAGAGATGAAAAAAACTCTAGTCAAGTTCCGAAGATGATGACAATAATAACAACAATATTTATTGTGATAATGATAACAATAACAGCATACTACCAAGACTTTCTATAATTAGTACCATGAAAGCAATAATAATAATAATAATAATAATAATAATAATAATAATAGAAAGCAGTATACTAGCTACACTAAAATAAATGATGATGATGATAATAATAATAATAATAATAATAATAATAATAATAATAATAATAATAATAATAATAATAATAATAATAATAATAATAATAATTATTATTAATGGTAATGACTACCAATAATAATTATTATTTGTAGGAATCGTCAATCTCTAGAAATGCAAGCATTCTAGGAGAGAGACAAATTTCCAATGTAATAATTTTTATTTTAGGTTCCTAATGTTTCTCGTTTCTGTTTAGAAAACAAGGAAAACAAGAAGAAACCGTAATAAGCAAATGTCTAATTCTTGGAAACTAATTATTATTACAAGACAGGGGTGAAGCCTCTGTCTGGGGGGTTCTAATATTTGCTCCACCACCAGGGTTAAACTATGTCTACCATTACCACTAGTTACAATTTACATGCACGGAAATTGCGACGCGAAAATTACACGAAATTCAGAAACTCGCTAAACTTTGGCTAATAAAATTTCTTATTTTGCAAAAGAAATTTATGGATGTATATATATATATATACATAAATATATATATAGATTATATTTATATAATAAAAATTATATAAAATAATAGTTTTGATTGGATGAGTCATTTTAGGTAGCGATTTTTATTTGTCAATTTTTGACTCGGAAAATTTTCGGAACGTGATCAGTTGTTAAGACGATTTTTAATATTTCTAAATAAATATTTATAATTTTATATAAATATTTTAATAAATATATATATAAAGAGTAATTTTCGTTTATAACATTTAAAGAGGGAATGTTACTATAGCATTTTTATAACAAAAATCGGTTTTATGACAACTCTTGAAAATGCAGATTTCACGTATGAAATATTTAGATTTTGATTTTTAGTTATTATTTATTATTCGTATCTTTAAATCATCTAATGCCATTTACAATTTATATTTAATTTTCAATATTAATAAAAAATGATTCTCATTTTTTAGCGACGATACAGTAATTTTTGACCTACTTATTTTAATTGAAATTTCTAATTTCAACTACGACGAGATTTTTTTCTCTATGAAACATTTACTATAATGAATTTTATTCATTCAATTTCTGCGTTTTTATTTATTTTTATTTAACTATTTATTTTTTCTATTATTACTTTTGAACAAATCTTTAAATTTGAAATTTTCTAAGTATTTCCCTTATATTGAATTTTCTCAAAATCTTTTATCTTTCCCAATTTTTCCCTTTAGCGTTTTTCCTCAATTTTTTCCTCTTAACGTTTTTGCTTACTTTTTGAGTGTGACTTTAAGTATTTGTATGTTAAAAAAAAATAAACAAAAAATTCAGTATACATCACGTTGGGAACAATTGTGAGTGGAACTATTATATCTTTTTAGCTTTCGCCGAAGAAATAGAGAGAGGGAGAGTAAAAGGATAGACAAAAACCTCGAAGATTTCTCCACCTACAAATAAAACTGACAAAAATTAAGACGAAATAAGTAAACGACCTGGAAGGTGATTTGCGCAGATATTTGGTCTGGTGATAAAAACCAGCTACCAAATATCCGTAGGCGAATCGGATTAGTCCAGGTCTTTGCGAACTAATCTATATGAAGTACTTCAACATTATATATCGACTCGTGTGTCCACTATCAAAATTGGGTCATTCCAAATAGAACAACACAATCAGAAGAGACTGATTCGATATATAATGTCAAAACACTTATCAAAAAATTAAATATAAACGAATCAAAAACTGAAGCCTTTTTTTCTAATACCTGCAAGGAGAGAAGGGTTGGTCAGATGACCGTTAGTGGGGATCTCTAAGTTGTCCAGAAAGGCGTGATGAATGACATACCTATACAAATTTTTCCTAAGATCAACCATTTAACGGAATGAAAGGTTTCAATATTTACCGCTGTGAATTTACAAAAAAAAAGGATTCAACAGCCCTGACTTAAACATCGGTAAGACGCCTCCTGAAATGGCGCGGAACCTCTAAATGGTGGGGGAAGCTCATTAGAGGAACAAGCTTCATCAAAAAATATTGACTACTGTAACTGCATTATAAATGAATCTCGTAGACTGATTCGATTCGGGATGCAATTTAAGAGGACAGAATCGATCGTAAGTGCAGTAAATTAGATTGTGAGCTCACTCAGCCACGTTCGTCGTTTTATAGTTCACGAGAAAAAATGCCGAGCGGTTGACAATTAGCAAATAATTAAATAAATCTCAATTTTAATTATTAACGTTTAAATAATAAATTTAGTATCAAAAAATAGCAAAATTAAAACCCTATAATAAATAAATAAATTTATTGAATAAATTGATATGGATTTGTTATAAAAATTACTGACAGTTTAAATAGCAAATCTTTGGCAACTTTTCATCCCTCATCACATGTTGATAACCGGATATGTTTATTCTCAGAGAAATTACATAATAATTGTAATTTTTTTAATTAAAGATAATTAACAATTTTAACAATAACTATCAGATTCTGTATGTTTTTCTGATCAATTTGATATAAATTTTATTTCTCTAGGACGATTTTGAGCTAAGATATGTTGAATTTTTAATGTAAAAATTTGAAAGGTCATCTGAGGTCAAAAACTTGACCTTTCGATTAAAGGAGGTCAATGACACTTATACAAATGAAAGGTTAAGGTGTTGGGATCAATCTGAAATATTGACTAAGTCTGACATATCCCTGGAACACCTGGGCAACGAAGAGGGAGAAGGGACACCTTCAAATTATGATAATTTCAAATTGATGGCCTATTTTTGATAGGCGGGCTATTATGTTTATAATTACGAAACTACAACTTTAATCAATATAAAAGTTTATCAAGATGTAAATCTATATCTTGAGTATAACTTGAGAAAGTTTGAAGCTTTAAAACATTGTCAAAGGGAGTTTAAATGTAAACCGGTTTTTTTCTATATCGGTTTCATTTTTTTCAATTTTGAGAAGATGGAAAGTTGGATTTATTATATATATATTACTTTATTTATATATATATATATATATATATATATATATATATATATATATATATATATTGAAATACATAATTTACTTGGTTGAAAATTGGTACAATAATAGTTTTTGACATGAATAAGAAGAATCCGATGAAATTTTTAACAAAAAATGAAATGGGGGGGGCTCCAGCCCCTAACCCCATTTTTTAGGGGTTACAGGTAACCTAGGGGTCCCAAACTTGGGACTTTAACTATTTATTATTAAATGAATTAATATTGTGAATTTCAAGGGCGTAGCCCAATTATAAGGGATACTTTACTCTTATGAGCCACTATCAGACTACGGTATTGAAATCTGAAATTTCTCGGTGTAAAATTGCACCGACTTTCAGAACAAGTTTCTATTAATAAATTTTAATTTTTATATATAAATGATTATAAGATTATTATTTACAAACTTTAAAAAGGAAATAGTGATGACTAGTGCATTCACAATTCCCTTGATCACGATTGCAAGTCAACCACTCGCGAATCCAGTCATCAAACCCAAAAGGAAAACTGGCCACAAGTGGCAAATGAAGTAATTTAAAATAAATTACGACATTAAATTCCCCAGCCAAAGGAATCCAACAGAAAAAATATAATTTGTTTTCGTAAGTTTTAGTGAAAGAAAATATAGTAAATAAGTATACTCTTTATTCGTCAGTGAACCACGTCCGAGGAGGAGGACGAAAGCTAAAAAATGACCCATACGCAGTGACAAAATATGACTCTCAAGTCTTGCATACTCGAATCTCAAAAAACATCCTTCTAAAACCTTAACAAGGGAAGGTGTGTTTACATTGTAAACTGGGGGGTTATGTGTCTCAGTGACGTTAACCATGTTTCCCCTCCACCAGCAACATTTGGTCAAGGACTTATGATAGTACCTACCACGGACGCCCCCTTCCCAGAGGGACTTCCATTCCAGGACCGCTGCTTTTTATTTTTAATTTTTATTGAAGGCTTTCCTTCAATTTTTTCCTACATCAAAAGGTTTTGCCTGTTTTACCTTTGTTCCTAACAATTTTCGGTATGTATTATGAGATGAATATGCAAGGCTCTCGAAATCACATTTTAAAACGTTGTTGGGATCAGATAATAACTCCATCCAAAGGACGAACGCAATTAACTTTTGAAATAAGAAGTATAAGTAAGAAATTTAATAGATTATTTTTAATTGTTCAATAGTAAGAGAAATCATATGATAAGTTTTTTAGTGTTGTCTAAATGGACAATAAGGTTGTCGTCGAAGCTTATTTCGAATCGAATATAGCTTTGATCCGACGGGAAGCCAGGATGTTAGCCTGGCGGCGGTTCCTAGGGGGAGAACTTGATGTTGTAGGTGATTCTTCTTCTGTAGAAGAATCATAAATGTTACTATGAATTTCCAAAGGGTAAAGATGAATGACTGCGCGAGTAATTTCACCTGTTCTCGTACTCAAGGAAACCGATCTTACATAGCCATCAGGGGAAGTATGTAAAACTTTTACAATTCCCAATTTCCATTTTAAACGGGGACCGTCATCTTCCACCAGGACGACGTCTCCGACAGTTACATTTGGGCGATCAGATTTATTGTAAGATTGCCTTAAATTTAATAAATAATCCTTTTCCCATTTAATTTTAAATTTATTTACAAGGGAGAGGATGTATTTGTAGCGTTTACCAATTTTTATAGGATCTAAATAAGTGGGATCCATTTCAATAAGTTCCTCTGGAACTGGGAGCGAATTTAATTTATGCCCTGTTAATAAATGGGAAGGGGTGAGTGGTTCCTCACTATGGAGGTCATCCCCTACAAAGGTGAGAGGACGGCAATTCAAAACCGCCTCTACTTCAATTATAATTGTATAAAATTCATCATAAGTGATGAGGGCATTAGTAAGGGTACGTTTCAAATGGAGTTTGGTTAACCCAATTAGACGCTCAAAAAATCCTCCGTAGTGGCTGCTACGAGCAGGATTGAACCTCCATGTAATGGAGTATTGATTAAAAAATTGTTTTACTGATGGTAAACTATGTAACTGTTTCAAATAATCAGATGATGCATGAAAGTAGGTGGCGTTATCTGAATAAACGACAGAGGGGATACCACGTCTACCCATGAAACGGCGGAATGATCTCAAAAAAGATTCTGTGCTATTGTCTAAAACGAGCTCGAGATGGACTGCTCGAGTCGTTGCACAGGTAAATAATACAATATAACATTTTGTTGTAGCTGTTTTTGAGGTTTTAATTATAAAATGACCTGTCAGGTCAACTCCCAAAATAGTAAATGGTTTGGTGTTTATAACTCTTACTTTAGGCAAAGCAGCTAGAGGGGCGGACCTAAAGTGAAGGGCTTGTAAACGTTTGCACAAAATGCATGGTCTTGTGACCTTTTTAATATTGGTTCTCATGTGGGAAAAATAATACTTTCTGCGTATTATTAAAAGGAGCTCAGAGGTTCCTAAATGATGAAAGGACATATGGGTGTCCCATATGATAAGTTTTATTAAATGATGATTAGTTGGGAGTAAATAAGGGAATTTGGTGTCATAAGGCAGGAAGGAATTTCCTAACCTTCTATCGCACCTGAGTATACCATTTACTAATATTATATTAAGTTGTTTACACAGATGTGTAAGGGGTTTTTTGTTTTTTAAACAGTCTATTTCAGACTGAAAATGCAAACTTTGCATATATTTGATCCAATATGACTCAGAAATTTGTTTCTCCTCAATGGAGAGTTGATGGGAGAATTCAGGTTTTATAATTGATTTATTTAAAGGGGATTTATTTACAGAGTTTTTCAAATTTTTTATGAACCTGAATACTAAAGCTGTTATTTTTACAATTTTATTATAAGATGAATAGTTCTCACTGTTCAGTATACTCTCAACTGGAGTAACTGTCACAGCTGAGATTATTAAATCTTCTTCTTTATTTTGTGAAGAAGAAGGATGTTCCCTCCAGACTGGCCAGTCTGAGGGATTTAAGAGCCAAGTTGGACCTGATGTCCATAAATCAGAAGCTAAATATTTACAATCTGACCCGCGAGAAGCGAGGTCAGCGGGGTTGTCCTGTGTAGGGACATATTTCCACTCTATAGAGGGAACATTTTTTCTAATCTCGTCCACCCTGTTCTGGTTAAAGGTGGGGAGTTGTTTTTGTGAAAAAATCCACTGCAAGGTGACTTGACTATCACACCAAGCATATATTTTTTCAAAGTTTAATATATTTACAAATGTTTCTAATATAAATTTTAACATGCGAGAGGGAATAATAGAGCTCCCATAGTTCTAATCGGGGATGGAAGCTCTTTAATGGGGGAACTTTACTTTGATAATAATATCTTGATTATGGTGTCGAGTCTGCAACAAAGAGACTACATACACCACGGTACCGTATGCAGAGCCAGATGCATCGGAAAAGGCGTGGAGTTCCACATTAATTGAATATATAAGTTGCCTGGGCAACTTTAAGTTTAAACATTGTTCAAATTGAACCACAAGTGATCTCCATTCTTTTTGAAGATCATTGGGGATCTTGTGGTCCCAGTCAAGTTTTAATTTCCAAATTTTTTGTAAAAGCATTTTGCCTCTTATGACTACGGGTGACAAAACACCAAGAGGATCAAATGCAGAAGCAACATTATGTAATATTTTACGTTTGGTATTGGCTTCTGGGTCGAAGCTACGAGTGGTCTAAGACATGGTATCTGAAGAAGTATCCCATTCCATACCTAAAATTTTTAAACAAGGTTCTTCTATGCCCAATTCTTTCTCTTGAAACATAGAAGCAGCGAGAGATGAGTTGGAAGCCCACTCTCTTAAATTTAAACCAGCCTCTGCAAATAAGGATCTAGGTTTCTAAAAAAATAATTGTATTTTATTTCCTCCTCGGTGTCAATGTACCGAAAGGTTATACTACATAAATTTTGATATCTAATATGGAATCCATTTATTGGTTTGAGGATTATTTACAGTGAGGAGGCATGCTGCAAAATAAAAATGCTACAAGTATGGCATCCAAATAGACCTGATTAAACCTATATGTTACTATAGGCGATTGGGGGTCTGAGGGGTCTCTGACCCATAGGAAACGAGTTGAATCTCGATCCTTTTCTGCTAAACGAATCCCTAATAAAGCCTTTTCAATATCTGAGGAACTTGCGTACTTTTTTATTCTAAATTTTAATAATAATTTTCCCAGATCTGTTATCAGAGACGGACCACTGTGCAAACAGAAATTTAAACTGGGGTTATTGGATGAGCAGTCATAAACTAAACGAAGTTTAGTTGTAGGGAATTTTTGCGCGCACCCCATGAATGAGGTAAATATGTAACTTGGCTTCAAGGATGGAGGGGGGTGGAAGGTTTTACTTCCTCGATGAAGTCAAGGGAAGCTGTTTCCTTTATAAATCGTTGTGATTTTATAGTTCGAGAGATACAGAATCCTGAGCGATATATCCAGTACCACTATAAAAAAGTACGACGATTTTAGACAAAGAAATATTATCCACGGATAAATTGGGAGATTTGTAGCCAATGATAAAAGAAACTACATATTTCCATTAATAAAAGCGCAAATTTATACATTAAATGAATATCAGGGTAATATTTCTTCAGAGCTAATGTAAAACTGTCATCAAGTAAATATATATAGAGAGGGAGATAAAAAAAAAAAAAAAAAAAAAAAAAAAAAAAAAAAAAAAAAAAAAAAAACGATTCAAGTCGCTATGGAAATAATATTGTTAACTCCTCCTCTGTAATTACCAGAAGGAGGGGGATAGGGTCCTCAGTCTGAGAATATTTGTTTATATTTTTAATATTTTTGATTTAACAGAATCAGTACTAGAAGCTTCAGCTGAAGCAGATAAAATATTTTGATCAATAGTTTTTAAGGGTGTGAGGATCTCACATCTCAGTGGAGACACAATTCATTTTTTTGTACTTTTAATGGGGAAATAAATAATTTTTCTCAGAAGATGTTTATCACGCCTCAGTTGAGGCCAAAATTCATATATTTTTGTACTTTTAATGGGGAAAATTTCACAAGCCTCGTCCGAGGCAGACAAAACCTTAAACCTATTCACTAAATCTAAGATATTCCTCTTGGAAATAAATATGAAAGTTAAATGCGCATTAATTTTACATACTTCCCCCTCGGCATCTTCGAAGGGAGGTGAAGGATTTAAATTCAAAGAGTCCTCTGCCTCAGTTATAGAGAGGGGAGGATTTTCACTTAAAACTAATGGTTCTTCCTCCTCAATTATAGGGAGAAAGGAAGAATGATCAATATTTTTATGATTAGAATGGCTAAAACTAACTATAGGATCAAAAAATTGAACTTCGGCCCTAAAAGAAGAAACAATAGTGACTTGAGAATCAGTGCCAGTAGAACAAAGGGTATTTGGCCCAATAATATTACCTACATTGGGTTTTTTAACAAATTTACTTGTTTATTTTTTCTCATATGATTGAGAAATGGGAGGTGTCGGATCCGAGAGTAAGCATGTCGTATAAATCTGAAGTTGGATAAGGATTGGAAGGGGGATACGGTATGTCCTGAGCATTTTGTGGTCTTTAACAAGCCCGGTATTTAAGTCGTTGGAAACGATCTACTACTAACAGCAGATATGGGGAGTCACCCCCCTTGGTACTGATGTTTAGGTGACAATCATGTACGTGAAGGAGTGCCTTTTGTTAATTCCGTTTAGGAGATGTTACAGTGGATGGGGATACAGTTTAATATTTTAAAGCACTATTTTGATATTAAGAAGTTGAGATCTTGGTCGAACATACTTTCAACACAGATGGGTTTGTCTCCTTATTTATTTTTATCCGCTACTGGGAAAGAGCTACACGTGGCTCCTGGCCACAAAGGTGGAGGTTACGTGGTTTGAAGGCGATTGGGGTCACAGTTTAACTAGCTCTGGTTTTTATACTTGGGGACAAGAGCAGTATGATGTTTGGGGACTGACCAAGTATAACACTTTTTAGTGTTTTGGCAATCAGGTGTAGGATGGTTGGCACCTAAACACTTTCGGCACCAACGATGACTGTTAACTAATTGATTGCGAAGTTCAAGGGTGTTTAAAAGACTACAGTTGGCAGTGTAGTGACTGCTGTTACAGAAACGGCATTTTATAAAATTATTTTGACTATTGGGAAAGTTATTGTTATTATAATTATTGTTTGGCCGATTTTGATTGTTATTATAATATGGGAGTCTGTTTTGATGGTTAGGGGGGTTATTATTATTAAACCTATTAAAGTTGTTATTAAAGTTAGGTTTATTTTGGTTAGGTTGATAGTTTGATTTATTATTGGACTTGTGAGGTGGTGAGTTTACATTTGTATTTAATATAGTTGATTGTTTGGGTTTGGCCCCTTGTCCCTTCCATTTATTATTGGAAGGTGAAGTATGCTCAGATTTTTTAGGGGGATTTTTATTGTCCTTGTTGGATAATGTTTGACCTGATGCCTCTAAAACTGATAGAGCCTGGTTTAACATATCAAAAAGGAAATCAAGGGTCCAGTCTTTGCCGACATGTTCCCATTTAACTTTTTCTTTAATTTGTGAAGGCAATTTTTGGGCCATTAAAACACCCAATATAGTAGAGCTAGTTTCGTCATTGACGGTCATGCCCTTGACTTTTAAAGATTCGACATAGCAATGTACATCGGCTTTAAAAGCATACAAATCAGAGTATTCATACTTGGGAGGGGTTAATGTAGTTAATTTTAATATTAAGGTCTCCTTGACCTTTGCGGGGCTATCGAAATCCTTTTCAAGAAGACTTCGAATAACTTTATAATTATCGCCGGTGATGGCATAGCCAGATACCATCTGTTTTGCTGTGCCTTGAAGGCAGTCCAATAATAAATCAAGTTTACTAAGGTCAGAGTAATTCTGACCTCCGACATAGTTTTCAAATGATTCAATGAAAGAGGCATATTCTAAAATATTGCCACTAAAGGTAGGTAGTTTTTTAATGGGACGTTTAAATGCTTCCGGCTCTCTAGGGGTAGCCGGGGCAATCGGTGATGTAGGACGCGAAGCTGGTCGCGAAGGTGGTTTAGTAAGTTCTTTAATTTTATATTTAATGGCGCTGATGGAATCTAAAATAGAGGTATGCCTTTCGTACGTTCCGTCGGCATCGATCAAAAGATTTTCCTCGTCAAGGAAATTTGCGATGTTATCATCAACTTCTGCTAGTTTAATATCTAAATCCTCTAAATTTTTTATAAGGGATTCCAATTTGGGAATATCGGGTTCGGAATTCAATAATTGTGTGTTAGTATCGTTAACTGCCCTTGTGACATGATAACGTAACTTTTTGCGCGATTTTTTAAATGCATCGTATAGTTTAATGTCACTATCTGACAAATCAGACATGGGGGAAGCCATTTTTAATCAAAATTTTAAAATATATAAACAGAAAAAATGTGTCTTGAGACACTAAGATATTAAAATATTTAAATTTATCAGATTAAATGTTGATTTATAATACAAGTACAATATAGATTGTACAAGTAAAATATTGTACCAGTACAAGTACTTAGTACAAAAATAATGTGTCTTGAGACACAAAAAGATATTAAAATTTTCAAAACTATAAGATTAAATGTAATTTATAATGTTCAACAAATATTGAACCGATGAACCGGTCTAAATGTACCGGTATAAAGCGCTGGAAAATATTGTATAAAAAAATTTTATACATGAAAGAGTGTCTCGTGACACTAAAATATTCAATTTATATACTAAATTATTTTTATATAACAAAAATGTATATATATCGGATCACTCGTTGTGATATGAGTACCTGTGTAAGGTTTGAACGAGGAATATATATATATAAATAATTTTATGAATATTAATGGTATTAGAAATATTTAAAACTAACTTAATACTAAATAATTGTGTTTATATTACACAAACAGGTTTTATATAATAATGAAACTTAAAATTAAATGTTTAAAGGGTGTATATTTTTCTATATACCACAAGAGATATAAAATATACAAAATAAATATATTTTTACTAATGTAAAAATAAAATGAAAAGAAATGAAGTTCACTTCTAATTGAATGAAGGAGTTTTATTATTTATATATATATATATATATTAAATTTTAAAATATTTTTTTAAAATGTTTTTAAATAATTACTTGAGTTGTTATTTTATTTTGATTTTTAATATTTTTTTTAAAATTTTACGGAAAATAAAATTCCCCTAAATTGGGGGGGAAAATTTTAAAAAATTCACCGAAAATTTTAATAAATATTTTATTGAATGCCCTCTATGGAGCCAATAAATTTGGATGTGAAGAACTGGAGACTTATGTCTCATGTAAGCTCCCACACAAAAGAAATAAAAATATGTTTATTTAATATTTTGTTCAATGGTGAAAGTTGTTTAAGGGGAAAATTATGTTCAAGGATAATATATATATAATGACACGAAGTCACAAAATATAAAAATTTATATAAAAAACTATTATTAAAAAATAGTTTAAAAAAGCGCCAAAACGGTTGTTAAGTAAAAAAATGAATATTAAATTTTTTATGAATATTTTGGGTGAAAGTTCGTGTGCCAAGTATTTCGGCAACACAAAAGTTGGGCGCCACTTAAATGTGGGGTTAGTGAACCGAGTCCCAGGTAGCCTGGCTAATGAAGCAAGATCACAATCTACATTTATCCTACTTTCCAAACTAATCTCTGGCGCGGTACCACTTTCGCTTGAAGTTTGAAAGGAGCCAATGAATAGTGGAATATAAATTTGTATATAATATATACTCGGTGGATCGTGTGGACAGTATATTAATATATATATACATATGAAAAATAATTATTGATTCTATAATTTACTGCCTATATAAATCGAATGTCCATAAAAAAACCGAGTTTTTAATTATGATAAATTTGGGGACGAAAAAGTTTTATCGTGTATTAAATTTAATTGAAATTTATTCCAATATATTTTTATTGAAAATTTTCTAAGTTTATTTTTATATGTAAATTGCTTCGTTGTTTGAAATTATAATTTTTTATTGCGAAGTTATTTCTGAATTTCCGAATATGTGTAACCACGTTATCGAACAAGATGTAGTATAATTTTATATCTTCGAAAGTGGACAGAGATGAAAAAAACTCTAGTCAAGTTCCGAAGATGATGACAATAATAACAACAATATTTATTGTGATAACGATAACAATAACAGTACTACTAAGACTTCCTATAATTAGTACTACGAATAATAATAATAATAATATAATAATATAATAATATCATAATAATACTAATAATAATAAAATAATAATAATATAATAATAATTATGAGGCAGTATACTAGCTTATACTAAAATAAATGAGATATAATAATAATTAATATAAATAATAATAATAATATATAATAATAAATAATAATATAATAATAATAATAATAATAATAATTATTATTAATGGTAATGCTACAAATAATAATTATTATTTGTAGAATCGTCAATCTCTAGAAATGCAAGCATTCTAGAAGAAAGACAAATTCCAATGTAATAATTTTTATTTTAGGTTCCTAATGTTTCTTGTTTCTGTTTAGAAAACAAGGGAAACAAAGAGAAACCGTAATAAGCAAATGTCTAATTCTTGGAAACTAATTATTATTACAGGACAGAGGTGAAGCCTCTGCCTAGGGGATATTCTATATTTGCTCCACCACCAATCGGGAAACTAAAATTACCAAAACCGCTAGTTACAATTTATCATGCACGGAAATCACGACGTGGAAATTACACGGCTAAACTTTGGGCCATAAATTTTATTATTTTATGACAAATTTTTATGGATGTATATATATATATGCGTCTATATATATATAGAAATTATATTTATGTAATAAAAATTATATAATTTCAATTACAAATAGTAATTTTAATTGGATGAATCATTTCAAGTAGCTATTTCATTTGTCAAATTTTGACCCGAAAATTTTCGGCACGTGATCAACTATCAAAGCGATATATATATAGAGATCGATTTTTTACTATAAAACTCAAAGGGGGAAGAGTCTAAAAGATAAATTTATAGGAAGTTTCAGTTTCGAGTCTGCTCCCGAAAAATCAAATTTTACACTATGAAAATTTTGACTATTTTGATTTATGATTTATTTAATATTTTCAACCTTTTTATTTCCTTTGTTTTTATAATCCAATCTAAGTTTTAATATTGATAAAAAATGATTTTCATTTTTTACTACGAGGCAGTAATTTCTGACCTACTTATTCTAATTGAAATTTCCAAATTCAACCATGACGAGAATTTTTCTCTATTATTATTTTTTAAACAAATTTTAAAATTTGAAATTTTCTAAACATTCCCCTTATATTGAATTTTCTCCAAAATCCTTTAACCTTTCAATTTTTCCCTTTTAGCGTTTTTGCTTACTTTTTGAGTGTGAGTTTATTGTTTGCATGTAATAAAAAAATAAACAAAAAGGCAGTATACATCACGTTGGGAAAAAATGTGTTTGTAAATATTATACTTTTAAGCTTTCGCCGAAGAGAGAGAGAGAGAGTAAAAGATAGGCAAAAACCTCGAAGATTTCTCCACCTACAAATAAAACTGGACATAAAAATTAAGACGAAATAAAAAAGGTAGGTTGAAAGATGACTGACGCGGATTTTTAGTATTCAGTGATGAAAACTGAAAGACTAAAAAAACGTGGGCCAATCGAATTTTAATTCAACCTTGAGAACTATTCTAACAGAAGCGTATCAATATTGTATAACAACTCGTGGGTCCACTTTTCAAGGTGACTTATTCTAACTGAATAATTCAACAAGAAGAGACTGATTTGATATACAACATTAAACACCTTTCAAAAATGACATATGAACGAATCAAAAACTGAAGCCTTTTTTACTAATATATCTGAAATAGGAGAGAAGGGGGGCTGGATAGCCATTAGTGGGGTCCTATCAGTTTGTCCAGAAGGCTTGAATGACATATCTACACAAATTTCCTAAAAATCACTGTTTAACGGAAGGAAAATTTCAATGGTGCCGCTGTGAATTTACAAAAAAAAAAGCATTCAACAGCCCTGACTTAAACATCGGTAAGACGCTTCCAAAACAGCGCTGAACCTCTAAATGGTGGGGGAAGCTCATTAGAGGAACAAGCTTCATCAAATATTAAATTACTCGAACTGCATTATAAATGATCTTGCAGAAAATCTGATTCGATTCGGGATACAAATTAAGGACAGAATCGATCGTAAGTGCAGTAATTAAAAATTGTGATGCTCCTCGGTCGCTCTCGCCGTTTTATAGTCGATCAAAACGACGCCGAGGGGGTTGACGGTGAGCAATTAGTTAAATAAACTTTAAATTGAATTATTAATATTTCAATAACAAATTTATTATCAAAAATTAGCAAATTTAAAATTATATAGTAAATAAATAAATTTATCAAACGAACTAATGTAGATTTATCGTAAAAATCATTAGAAGTTTACAACAGAAACCTCTGGCAACAATCACATGTTGTAAACTGGATATGTTTATTCTCAGAGAAATTACATAATAATTGTAATTTTTTAATTAAAGATAATTAACAATTTTAACAATAACTATCAGATTCTGTATGTTTTTCTGATTAATTTGATATAAATTTTATTTTTCTAGGACGATTGCAAGCTAAAATATATTGAATTTTTAATGTAAAAATTTGAAAGGTTATCTGAGGTCAAAACTTGACCTTTCGATTAAAGGAGGTCAATGACACTTACGTAAATGAAAGATTAGAGTGTTAAGACCAACTTGAAATACTAACCAAGTCTGACAATCATTGAGCACCTGGTTAATTAGGGGTGGGTGGGAAAACTTTCAAAATGAAAATTCTCAAAATCGAAGGCCTATCTTTGACAGGTAATTCGATATGTTTATAATTATGTAATTATGACTTTGATCGATGTAAAACTTTATCAAAATATAGTTTTATATCTGTAGTATAATCAAGGGAAGTATGAAATTTCAAAACTCTGTCAAAAGAGAGAAAATCGAATGCCGGTTACTTGTATCAGTTTTACTTTAAGAAATTTTGATTATAAGAGGTATTGTGTATATATATCTATTTATATATATATATATATATATATATATATATATATATATATATATATATATATATATATATATATATATATATATATATATATATATATATATATATATATATATATATATATATATATATATCGAAATATATAATATTTTTGGCTGAAAATTGGTATGATAATAGTTTTTGACATGAATAAGAAGAATCCGGTGAAATTTTTAACAAAAAATGAAATGGGGGGGCTCCAGCCCCTAACCCCATTTTTAGGGGTTACAGGTAACCCAAGGGTCCCAAACTTGGGATTTTAACTATTTATTATTAAATGAATCAATATTGTGAATTTCAAGGGCGTAGCCCAATTATAAGGGATACTTTATTCTTATGAGCCACTATCATAATACGGTATTGAAATCTGAAATTTCTTGGTGCAAATTTGCACCGACTCTCAGAGCAAGTTTTTATTAATAAATTTTAATTTTCATATATAAATGATTATTAAGATTATTATTTACAAAATTTTAAAAGGAAATAACGATGACTAATGCATTCACAATTCCCTTGATCACGATCGCAAATCAACCACTCGCGAATCCAGTCATCAAAACCCAAAAGGAAAACTGGCCACAAGTGGCGAATGAAGTAATTTAAAATAAATTACGACATATATATATATATATATATAAATATATTAAATAAAATATATATATATATATATATATATATATATATATATATATATATATATATATATATATATATATATATATATATATATATATGACACGATGCCAGCATACACTGGCAGGGCCCTTTTCAAAAGGAGGGGGCAAAAATTAAATAAAAAAAAAAAAAAAAAAAAAAACAAAAACAAAAACAAATGGAGTAAACCCACCCAGTCACTTGGCTAACACAATTCCCTCAGGTGGGCGCAGACGTGGGACTTAAAGAGAGGAAAATTGAATACTGCAGGAAAAATAGATGAAGGCAAGAAGTTCCACAAAACAGATGTGACTGGAAAGAAGGAGGCACCACAACGAGCGATCCTTGAGTCTCCAATATTCACACAATATTCGTGTGAGAGTAAGGCGAGGGCGACGCAGTGGTGGAGGAATGCGAGAGAGGTCAATTCTCTCGAGCACCTGCCGTTGTAATACCTATAGAAAAGAGATAGGGCGCCAACGTCACGTCGCAGAGAAAGAGGGTCAAGGGAGTCAGAAAGTATGGGACAGTTTATAAGTCTCTGCCTTAGCCTCAGCCTTATCCAAAAGGAGGGTGGAACCGGATCCACCTCAAATGTGAGAACAGTATTCAATACAGGGGCGAATAAGACCCATATATAACTGGAGTATCTGAGCAGAAAAAAAATTCACGCAATCTGAACAGAATTTCCAGCTTCTTTGAGGCCATTTTATCAACCGATGTGATATGAGGTCTCAAAGACAAATATATATATATATATATATATATATATATATATATATATATATATATATATATATATATATATATATATATATATATATATATATATATATATATATATATATATATATGTGAAAGTTGATTTAGGTGCCCTCGTAAGTAAGTAAAGGAGACAATTAATTTATATAACAAATTGAAGATAAAAAGAAAAGAAATAATTTTAGGCGCTTAATAACAAATAAAACGAAACATAAATAATAATAATAATAATAATAATAATAATAATAATAATAATAGGCAATTTTCCATAGATTTACTTACCTCCGCGCAATGAAAATGTTATGAGTCCCCGAAAGGTAGCCAATAAGAGAAATTTATGTGTGAGAAGCTTAAATTATATTTCTGATTGTGAATTGATAAGTGATTATGTTAATTGTTACTTTACATTTGTTTTCAATTTGTGGAAATGACTATGAATTATTAGCTTATTTGCAATTTAAAAAATTGATTTTAAATAAAAAGAGATGTAGGAAGTGTCAGAAGAAATGCAATTTACCGAAATAGTGATAATTCTGTATTCTTGAGTCCTCGATGTAGAAACGGTTTGAAAATACCCCAAAGCCATATTTCTTAAATAGGGAAAATAAAAAATGTAACTTTCTTGAAATAGTTATTTTTATTATTGCAAACTTTCTTACTCCTTCACAAGCTTAATTAATTAAGTAAAAAAAAAAAAAAAAAAATAAATATATATATATATATATATATATATATATATATATATATATATATATATATATATATATATATATATATATATATATATATATATATATATATATATATACTATATATATATATATATATATATATATATACCGTATATACTATATATATATATATATATATATATATATATATATATAATATAATAATATATATATATATATATATATATATATATATCTCTATATCTATATATATATATATATATATATACAGTAACACCTCATAATAACGGCTCTCGCTTAACGGCGTTTCACCAATAACAACCTCTGCTATTCGGTTGTTGGGAGGAAACGCACAGAACGAACAGGCATGGCAAACTGCTTCCACAGCGTGTGAAAATGAAGGCTGACATTCTGTTTTTACTGTCTTCGTGTGTTCTGCATCTATTCACTGAATTTTCCAAACTTTTATACTGTGTAATAAATTATTAAATTAAAAATACTCTTCCTTTTCACATCAGTGAAAAAAAAATTATAAACAGCTTTGTCAAAGAAAACTGATATATGGGTTGATGAAAAAGGCTGGAACTCACACTAACTGTCACAATCACCCAGGTGGACTGTAAGCTCTTTAGGGACCCTCATTAAGATTGAAAAAGGGCCTTACCAGGAAATTTAGAATAGATTGTGGAATATGTAATGTTTTGAAAGAAATTAATTTTGCATGCTTAAAAGCACATTTACCTATTTTGTCACTTGGGGAAATAGTTGAGGAAAAAGTAGCTATTTACAGTGAAATTTGCTTTCGCAATAAATATTTACCTCATAATTTTTAGCCATCAATAATTACCCTAATTTGTTCCTGATAGAAAAACTCCAGTATACTAACTAATTACAGTGGTCTATTACCTAAAAATGAAGTTGAATAAACAAACATACCAGTTTTGGAAACCAAATCCTACTTAGGCTATAACCTAGTCTAAATCTATATAATATATAAATACAAATATTAAAATTTCACACAAGTCACATCGGTAATGAAAAACCAAGCATATTCAGAAAAACAATGTCCTTTTTAATTGTGGTTTAATTGGTACAAATAATAAATATATTTTATAACAAAAGAAAAAATTATCCTACAATACCTTGGTACGAGTACAGACTTTGTAAATCTGGAAGGGTTATGTGATGATGAAAGATTGTTTATAACCTAACAGCTTTTTAGCTTGGTTCTTCACTGATCTGATTATTCTCATCTATAAGCGCAACATCTTTATCCCAGTTATAAAACAAAGTCTCTTTCTATTCATGAAAAGAAGATTAGACATAAGGTCATGGCTTAAAGTAGATCTAAGTCGATTCTTAACTATTTTAAGTTTAGAAAATACCCTTTCACAGGTGACTTGTGTACAAGGTATGGTTAGTACAAACTTGTAAGCTACATATAGGTTGGTAAACAATCCAGATTGTGAGAGTTCAAAAACAACAAAAAAGGCGCATGATAAACACCGAAAACATTGTTTATTGTCAGAGCAGTACCATAATGATTTTCGTCTTCTTCAAATTCAGATTCTACATCCCAGAAACAATCTTCTAAAATTTCTTTGTTTGGACTAAATCTTTCTTCGATACTTGTCCTGGCACGATCTAAAACACTGACAAAGATCAATTTATAGTTTTGAGCAGTTGAGATTCCAGGAGCTTCATCTATTGATTTTTCACCAGGCATTACCTTTTTCTTTGAAGTTCTTTTTTCCTTGAAATCTAATTCTACTTCTACATCAATACTGTTATCTTCTAATTTGCTATTAACTGTACTTGTATAATATTTTGTTTTTGAATACAGAGCCTGAAAGTGTTTATCACTCCTTTTATCTCCTACTTGTTGAAGCAGCTTCTCTACCAAGTTCCAGGCTGTAGAATAATCAATGGTTTTACTTTGTAAATATTTTGAAATGGGAGATATAACAAGAAATAATCTAATAAAACAATAGACATAAATAGGTTTTCAAATTTGGACCATTGACTGATTAAATTTCTTGCCATGAATTTAGATTTGCATTTGATATTTCTTTTAAAACGGTAATAAAATTGAATAGTTTCTCTGCGTTTACGCTTTCTCAATTCTTAAAAATCCCTCATCGATAATTGTTACTGGGTAACAAAAATTTTTTTTTGGAAAATCGTCCAGGGTTTTCCAGCGGAATTAGACTATTTGAGATGCGCTGAGTCCGAAAATGCCCTTTGTTTTTTTCAATCAGGTCTGGTTTGTTCGCTACAGACATTTAAGAAAAAAACTATTTTTCGTCCAAAAACCCAATTCCTGAGGATCATAAACATTCGGTTTTTCCGTTTTCCTGGGTAAATAAAAGTCAACGTATCCAAATTCATTCATTTATTATATACTCGATTACATTTGATAAGTTTAATACATGTACATGAGCGTTACGTGACACAAAAGTTCAGAGTTCACGGCGTAAATCCCCGTTTCCTCGATTTCCGTGTGTGAGCAGCTGCTGGGTTGTCTCTCTTCAGCGACCAGCAGTAGTCCGCGAGCATGACTGCGTCCCACCTCCCCTGGTACCTCTCCTCCATTTGACGCATGTCCTGATGGAACCTTTCTCCCTGCTCGTCGCTGACCGCACCAAGGTTTTCAGGAAACCTCTCCATGTGTGAGAACAGGAAATGCATCTTTATACTCATCAAACACCCGAGGTTTTGGAAGTTCTTTATCATGCTGTTGATGAGTGTGCCGTAGTTTGCTGCCTTCTTGTTCCCCAGGAAGTTGTTCACCACCTGCACAAACGACCTCCAGGTGGCGCACTCTAGCGTGTTCATGGAGTTTTCGAACTCTGTGTCCTTGATGAGCTGCCGTATCTGTGGGCCATCGAAAATGCCGGCCTTCAGCTTCTCAATGGTGACTCCAGGGAAGGCTCGGCACAGGTAGTTGAAGCACCTCCCATCCTTGTCCAGAGCGCGCGTGAACTGTTTCATTAACCCAAGCTTGATGTGAAGCGGTGGGAACAAAATCTTTTCCCGGTCAACAAGAGGTTCGTTTATGATGTTGCTGGCCCCAGGTACTAACTGCTCTCGCGCCGGCCACTCTTTCTTCACATAGTGCTGGGCTCTGTCTCGACTGTCCCACTTACATATAAAGCATGGGTACTTTGTGTACCCGGACTGCTGACCAAGTAGAAAGTTCACCATCTTAAGGTCGACGCAGATGATCCATTGGTGCTGCTGATATTGGATTTTGTCGAGCACGTACTTGACTGCTTCATATTTCTCTTTGAGAGTTGTGGAGTGCGCAAGAGGAATTGAGGCGAACTCGTTCCCGTTGTGTATGAGCACACTCTTCAAAGAGCGCTTGCTACTGTCTATGAAGAGTCGCCAATCTCTCGGATCATATTGAGGAGCGCCGAGTTTAGCAAGAAGACCGGCGACATCTCGGCAGTACACGAGGTCTTCCTCCTCGCAGAAGTAGCCCATGTAGTCCTGATGCCTTCTACGAAAGAACGTGATACGCGCGTCCTCACCGAGTAGATTTTTCTCTTTGAGTCTGGAGGCCAACAGCTCGGCGGAAGTCTTCGACAAGCTGAGATCCCGAACCAGATCATTAAGCTCACATTGTGAAAAGGGCTGCGGACCATCTTGTGTTCCATACTCCTCATCTGTATCTCCTCCCTCATATGCAGTGGTGGCCTCGTCGTCGCTGTCAGGAAGCTCTCTGCACGCTGGTACAGGAAGTTCTTCGCAGTGAGCAACTGGACGGCGGGCAGATGGAAGGTCGGGGTACTGGAGGCTGCTCCGATTCTTCCGGTTGATGCCAGTAGTATCGATGGCGCAGAAGTAACAATCCGATTCATGGTCAGACGGCTCCCTCCAAACCATCGGAATCCCAAACTTCAGTGAAGTTTTCGTGCCCTTCGTCCACCGCCGGAGATATTCCACGCACGTCTTGCACACCGTGTGCGGTGCCCAGGACTTATCTTGGTCACCCAGCTTGACTTGAAAGTAAGCCTGGTAGGCGCGCTTCACAAAGCTTGTGATGCCCTTCCTGTGCATTGCCAGCGTGTATTCTCCGCAGATGTAGCAGAAAACGTCAGGATTATTCCTGCATGACCGTCGCGCTGAAGCCATATCAATACTCTGAAAAGAAAGAAAAAAGGTCAATTAGTCATTTTGAAACAGAAACACATCAGAAGCAACCATTTATATATGAATAATTCGCTATATTCTTCCAGAAATATAGGATTGAACTCAAAACCTCAGCATATTTAGACTAATTTTGGTGTTCTGAGTCCAAAAATCACCTTGGTTTTGCTCTATCAGGTCAACTTTTTGAGATACAGCCATAGGCCTACCTGACGAGCTATACATATGATAATTATCATATGTATAGCTCGTCAGGTAGGCCTATGGCTGTATCTCAAAAAGTTGACCTGATGTTGCAATAATTTCCCTGCGTTTACACTTTTCTCAATTCTTAAAAATCCCTCATCGATAATTGAAGAAAGAGCTTTATGTTTGCTCCACCAACTTGTGGCTCCTATTTTTTGCAACTTGTGCATTTTTTCATGTGCAATATGTTTTCTTTTTGTTTCCCTCTCACATACGGCCATTCTTTTATAAGACGAACTTAGAAAACCAGCTGATTCTTCCACCATCCAACTAAGTTTTCTGCTTGGAGCAACGTTACTGTTGAATCAGCTACTACCAAGTTCAGCATGTGTCCCATACAGTGAGTGTAAATAAGATCTTCATTTTCCTTTTTGAACTGAGCTTGTAGACCGTTAAAACAACCTTTCATATTGTTAGCTCCGTCAAATGAACAAGCAATAATATTTGATGGTGTAATGCCACACTTGGCTAATTCTGATTTTATAAGCTCGTACAAAGTCAATCCAGATGAATCATCGACTACTGTTATTTTTAAAAGTCTTTCATATATCTTTCCTTGAAAGACATAGCGGACGCAAATCGCCAACTGGTCCATAACAGCTACATCTTGAGTACTATCTACCATCACGCTGAATATTATGCTATCATGAAGGTCTTTCAAAATGATATCACGGAACATCGAACCAATTATTTAAGTAGCTTGTTGATAAAGGTTTTTGACAAAAAATGTCAACAAAGAGCCTCGTCCAGTCGGTCTTTTAGTTAACTTTCCAGTGGCTTTCTGACATGATTTTGTAAAATCACATCATAATTTGCAACCAACATGACCAGTTCGAGAAAATTACCATAATTATCTGTAGAGTCAAGCGTATAAGCCCCTTCTGCTTTATCCCCTCTGTACGCAATGCCTTGTTTTCCAATAAACAAAACTATAACAATTAAACGTTGAACAACCAAACTTCTGGTGTGAACTTCTCTTTCTCGCTTGTTGGTTTGGTTAATAGTCAGAAGAGTTGAAATATCATGACCTTTTTGGCTTTGAAAAGCTACCTTCGCTGCGAGTTGATGATAACGAGAGTCTTCGTGAATTTCAACAGATTTATAAATATGCTTAGGAGAAGAGTCATGTCCGGTAATAAATGTAGAATCTCTATTATCTTTATCTCCAAAAGCCATACAACTGGAGCAGTACACTCTGTTGAGCCGAATCGAATATGATAACCATTTTCTGTGAATTTTATCAAAATTCGGTAAATGTCGGTAATAAAGTTTTGAAGGGTCAAATGACAATTTAGCTCCTTTTCTTCACTAGCAGATGAGTTGCTTCTTCATAAAAGCTTTTTTAATTCCAATTGGGTCATTTTCGTTGGGGCAGA
>JABUQX010102911.1:0-7500 GCA_015478945.1 Trachelipus rathkii | reverse complement strand
TAACTTTATTTAAGTGGAATTTAGCATTATATACATAAAATAGTGAAATAATGCATAATGGAGTAAGTGTAGATTTTATATTAAAGAAAAACGCTTTAAAAACTTATCTATAAAACGACAGCTCTATTTTAAAAAAGAAAGATGATGGGCCTAAGAATTGCTCAGTTGGATGTTGAGATTAAATTAATTTCCGTAAATATCATCTTGCTCGACTTTTCCATACAAATAAAATAGATTTATATAGTTATAGATTATTAAAATATGTTTTCAGTGTTTCGTTGGCTATATATATATATATATATATATATATATATATATAATAATAATATATATATAATATATATATATATATATATATATATATATATCTTACTCTATATATATATATATATATATATATATATATATATATATATATATATATATATATATATATATATATTATATAATATAATAATATAATAATAATAATATATATATAATAACTATATATATATATATATATATAATAATATATATATATATAATATATATAATAATAATAATATGTATATGTAATATAATATATATATATATATATATATATATATATAAATAAACTCTGCCTACCCAAGTGTATTCTTCCAGGTACGCCACTGACGACAATCCCGTCTATTCCCAAGAATGGGCTTACACTCACGGGGCGCATTCAAAACATCTGGAACGGGCCAAGTTTCTCACCGTGGCTAGAAGGATGCTCAAAAACACTGGACTAAAACACTGCGAATGATAGAGAAAAAAATCATGCAAATTGAGAAGTAAGTTCCATTAACCGATGGAGGCTAGATGAACCTAATAATCCAGAAACTGGTTCGCATGGACAAATTTGAAGACTTCATTGGTACTCTCCGCTCCCTAGTCTCCCAGAAGATTCTTTAGATAACTCTACTCACTCCGAACGCATTCTGCAATTCAAATAAATGCCTAAGAAACACTCTCTTCAAGTGTTCTGTCCTTATAAAAAATTAGTCGAAGAATTTTTCGAAAAACTGAATGAAAAGGCTCCACTCTCACCTTCCCAGACAAATTATAAATGCGATAGCAACCGCTTTTCTTTATATACAGAAATACCAAAGCTATTTGCAAGAATAAAGACAATTTGCAAAGAGTATGAGTACAACCTACCTCTCCCCAAGCAAATACAAAAGTTCCTTCAAAAGTCCCACGGCCGACTCTACAATCTACCTAATGCAATGCAGACCCTGCAACTCCTCAAATGAACTTCAACCTACCGACTAAAAGTGGAAAATTTTCAAGAGATCAAACCTACTACTCAACACATGCAGAAGCAAACTTTTCTTCAAAAAACCAAACAAAAACTCAACGATCGTTTCTTTAACATCCAGCTCAAAACCCAAACATTCACCTCAAATATGCTATCATTTTGAGCAATCAGGTCACTTCAATAGCCAATGTCCTTTTAATCCATATTGTCATAAATTTTATCAATATCATGTTCGAGGATCCATAATCCTTTGCAAAATTCAGATTTCACAAAACTCAGATTTATGGTCAAATATGCTCAATCACTCCTCAAATCAAAGAAAGCATCAAGAAAGGACTTTGAAAATCAAGCAGCATAAATAGAACCGAATATAAGGGTGTGCGACTTTTCGTCAAATCACCCCTCCCCCAAGAAAAACAATTTCTTCGCTACAACCAAGCAATCAACCAAAATCGCGCTCCCCCTTCTACATCGCTGCCCCAGAAAAATTGGAATTCTCAAATAAATCAATTCCAAAATACGTATTTAATCTTCTAAAACATTCAAGATGACCCAAATTACTACATAAATGAAGAAAATCAATATATCTTCTTCATGGAAGATTACTTCTCAGATCAGAAATATTTCCTAGACCCTTACTCTAATTACCAACAACCAAGTGATTCCCTTCAAGACACACACAGCAAGAATTGTATGAAAATGCTCAACAAAATTTTTTAGCCCCGAGATTTGAACCCAGTACTCTGTTAGATATCTCCTCTTCCCAGAGAGTGCTTCCCCAAATTTAAAGACATAATAATAATTTTAATGAAGATAGGGATTTCACAAAGGTTAATGCATGCAAATCCTAATATAATTTATTTTATTATTATTTTATTTTGTTATTTTAGGAAAATATCTATAAAGTTACGTAACGTTCATTACCTCGCGAAGAGAGTTATAATAATCTGTAGTACAACGGAATATTTCTAACTGTTTCTCACAAAATTTTATGGAAGTTAACTCTTCCGTCCAACAATATATGGACAAAATTATTTTCTTTAGAGGCAGTTTAGAATTCTCAAACCACGTTCCTTTTCTTACAGATTTCAACCAGCTACTAAAACCATTTTTTCTACACAATTTGCAATACCATAGAACATTATTATCTTTGCACTTTATATGATTTTGTTTTAAATAAATTCAATTTAAAAGCTAATAAATTAAATTCAACTGACATTTTAACAAATAATTATTATTCCACGCACACGTACACCCACTTTGAATTTTCAACATAGACCTTTCAGATTTTTTATGTTTAGGCTTTCAGTCATTTAGGTAAACCAGATTGTGGGTAAACTTCGCATATAGTCAAAATATCATACATTATTTTTACATACTTTTTCAATAATAATAATTTGGATTACTTAAATAATCACTATTTAATATTTTAATTCATTATATAAAAGTTTTATCACAATCAATTAGATTGTGGTTTTATTTTATTTTTAAGGGCCTTATAAGTTTCATGGTGCAGATAAATATGTATTTATTTTTCATATATTATTAGTATATGATACTAGCAGTAGCAATTAATTAAGATTGGAACGAGAAAAATGCGAAATATGAAAATATTAAAAATAATTAATAAAGTAAACAAAAACGATCATTTTGCATGAGAAAGAAAACGCATTTCAGTGCTAAATCGTGAAAGAATTTAAAGATAGGGTAAAAAATAATGTTTTGTTGGAAAATTCGTTCTTTATTGATTTATTTTCTTCAAATATAGATTCTGTGTATACATAACAAAACATCATAACCTGAACTTAGAGGGTAGTAAACCACAACCTAACCTATATATATATATATATATATATATATATATATATATATATATATATATATATATATATATATATATATATATATATATATATATATATTATATATATATATTTTTTTTTTTTTTTTTATATATATATATATATATATATGGATCGACGATGCAGTAAAACTAACCTAACCTATATAGATCAATGATACAGTTTTTTTTTTTTTTTTTTTTTTTTTAACATTAGATATATTATGTGGTTTTATCTTTTATGCTCGTTTTAAATAATATTGGTTAATATAGAGCTTATTTTTATTTTTAGCTTTTTTTTTTCCTTTTTTATTCGTGAATTTGTAGGGGTGTATGAGAGTGTTAGTGTTTTTAACTTTAAGATTTTTCACATTTTACATATTTTTATTTTTACTTTTTTTATTCGTGAATGTGTAGGGGTGTATGAGAGTGTTAGTGTTTTTAACTTTAAGATTTTTCATATTTTACATATTTAATATAAATTCGATTTTAGTTTTTTAACATTTACGGTTTTAAATATAGGTTTTAGTGTGTAAACAATTTTAACCTGACTTCACGATTTTGTTTGTTTTTTGTTTTTGTCTGTTGTTTGTTTTGTGGTGGATGTGTGTGCATGTAGGATGGCAGATTTGCACAGACGCAGGCTTACTATCGACTTTACTAACATCCGTGGCTTGCAATCTAACTCTGCATCCGTGGAACACCACCTCTCTAACTCTAGCCCTAACCTTTTGCTCCTGTCTGAGACCCAGATGGCTAGGAATTCATCCTCTAACTCGTTTAATATGTCCAACTGTAACTTATTTCATAATTTCCAGGAGTCTAAAGTTCAGGTATGTTGCCATGTTAACATAAACCTCCTGGAATCACGTCTCGTGAATCTCGAATCTCCTAATTTCGATGTTATATGGCTTAAAATCTTTCTCCCTTCTACTACAATAATCTTGTGCTTCTGCTACTGCTCTCCAAACAGAACAGATTTTCACGCCTTTTTTGAATATCTAACTACTTCTCACGAGACTGTTATATCTTCTCATCCAAACACTGAGGTCCTCTATTTAGGGGATTTCAATGTACATAACACTGAATGGTTGGGGTCCTCTCATACTGATTTAGGTGGGGAGGAGGCCGAATCATTCAGCATTCTCAACGATCTGGAGCAACTAATTAAAGAACCCACACACATTCCGGATCGTCCCAACCGATTACACTTGACCTATGTTTCACCACTAGTCCTTCTCTCTATAAATACACAATTTCGCTCCTATCGGTAAATCTGACCACAACCTTATATCTCTTAATTTTAATACTTTCTCTCCAACAGCTCCATCCTGCCCTACTCGTTTTTTCTGGCACTTTGATCGGGCTAACTATAATTGGAATGACTGCTTTGTCTCTGGTGACGCTTCGACTTCTGCCGATAAGGTGGGAGCTGTAATCGTTGATGGGATGAGCAGGTTCATTCCTTCTTCGACTAAATCTTTCTCTCCTCATAATCCATGGTTCGATCGTGCTTGTTCTCTGGCCAATCAGGCTAGAGACAGTGCGTATCGGGAGTGGAAAAATTCTCGTTCTCCTATCACTCTTGCTAATTTTCATTCTGCTAGAAATCGTTGCAGGGATACTCTTCGACGAGCAAAGCGAGCTTTCATCAAACGAAAGTGCGCTAACCTCCTTGGTTCTCCTACTGACAAATCTTTCTGGCCTCTTGCCAAAAACATCTCTAACAACTTCTGTAAATCTGTTTTCCTCCTCTTATTCGCTCTGATGGTTCTGTTGCTAATTCTCCAACTGAAAAGGCCAATCTCTTCGGCCTCCTATTTTCCTCTAACTCAACCCTGGACGATTCTGGCATTCCTCATCCTCCTCCTTCTCCTCTCTCAGGTGTCCTATGCCTTTGCCTGTGATTACATTCGATCGGGTGCATGGGCTCTTGAAATCTACGAACGTTAGGAAGGCGGGTGGCCCGGATGGCATTCCTCCCCGAGTTTTGAGGGAGTGTGCTTCCGTGCTATCCCGCCCCTCGTTCAACTATATTCTCTATGTCTCAATACTAACACTTTCCCTCAGTGTTGGAAGCACGCACATGTCCAACCTATTCCGAAAAAAGGAAGCCGCTTTGATCCTTCTAACTATCGCCCTATAGCTCTCACTTGTATTCTATCTAAGATCTTTGAAACCCTTCTCAACTCTCATTTCTTAGATCATCTGGAATCTCATTCATTTCTTTCCGATCGCCAGTACGGCTTTCGGCGCTCGAGGTCTACTGGCGATATACTTTCCTATCTTACTGATTTATGGTTTTCCGCCCTTAGGAACTACGGGGAGACTTGCGTGGTGGCGCTTGACATATCAAAGCATTTGACCGGGTATAACACGCGTCACTGCTCCCAAAGCTCCTTCCTTTGGGTTTCCTCCTTCACTTTGCTTACTTATGTCTAGTTTTCTCTCAAATCGCTCAATGTCGGCTGTTGTTGACGGGGCGACTTCTTTTTCTGTTAATTGTGGTGTTCCTCAGGGTTCTGTCTTATCTCCTACTTTATTCTTACTTTTCATTAATGATCTTCTCACCTGCACATCTAACTCTATCCACTCGTATGCCGATGACTTGACCCTTCATTCTTCAACTCATTTCAATTCTGCTCCCTCTTTTACTTCTAGAATTGCCCCTCTCGTCTTAATCTCTCCGATTCTATTCTCGCTGATCTGGATAGGATTTCCAAGTGGGGTCGTCTCAACGTTGTGAAATTTAATTCTTTAAAAACTCAACTTCTACAAATCTCCCTCTCTAAAACACCTTCCAACTTTCCTATCTCTTTCGACGGTTCTCTCGTCTCTCCTGTTGACAATAAACATCTTGGCCTTAACATAAACAAAAAAATGTCTTGAAACCTCCACATCACGCTGTGGTTGCTGAGGCGACCTCAAAACTACCCAGCTTTTTTCCTACATACTTCTCAGTTGTTTCCGGCTATACAAGGGCCTCATCCGCCCTTGTGTTTCTCTCATATCTGGAGGCTCGGGTTTCACCCAGCCTTTGAATGAGGAGTCGAGTCAAAGGCCAGACTTATAAACTGTTCCATTGCTTTCCCTTCACTTGACCCCTCTATCTTTGCGGCGCGATGATGGTGCTATCTCTTTTCTATAGGTACCGCAGCGGCAGGTTCTCGAGGAGCTTGTCACTCGCATACCTCCACCTTTACGACGTCCTCGTAGCACAAAGGGGTGCTGTGTCTGCGCATGAGTTTTGTGTGGATATTGACAACTCCAGGCTTGTTCGCTGCGGTGCTTCCTTCTTTCGTGCCACCTTGTTCTCTGGAATTCTCTTCCATCTTCTGTGTTTCCTGCTGAATTTAATCTCCCCACTTCAAAGCCTGCATCTGTGCTCATCTGCGTAATTGCGTTAGTTGGGTACTTCTGAGGTGTTTTAACACCCCCTCCTTGAATAGGGCTTCGCCCGTGAGTGAAAATATACTGTAAAAAAAAAAAAAAAAAAAAAAAAAAAAAAAAAAAAAAAAAACAATGTTTCTCTTTTTCGGGCAGATTACACACTGCAGAAAATATCAGAGACGTCACTGTGTCCAGGCGCTGCCAAACAGTACGGGGTGCGTAAATGCAGTTTCATTTTATTAAATGACATGTAAAACAGGGTAGTGGTCCTGTTGATTATAGACACACCGACTTAAACATGTTTTATATATATATATAATATATATATATATATATATATTTACCTCTATACTCTTTATATATATATATATATATATATATATATATACTATATATATATATATATATAGCGATAGCAAAGTTTTTCAATATTTGAACAGAAGTTGACATTATATATATATATATATATATATATATATATATATATATATATATATATATATATATATATATATATATATATATATATATATACTTATAAATATATATATATATATTTTTAAATATATGTTTTTTTAATTTATATATATATATATATATATATATATATATATATATATATATATATATATATATATATATATATATATATATATATATATATATATATATATATATATATATATAATTAAAATTTGCTGACACAAAACATATTTGCACACAGCTCGTTGATTCAAACATGTAAAACGAAAAGCACATTAAAACTCTTTAGAAAAAATGTAAGTTTTTAATAAATTGTAATTAGTAATTACTACTTCATTATCTATCGATTGATGTATCTTTTTCAGTTTTCTACTAATAAACCCTTGAAAACGTCGTCTTGCAAACATATAAGGTTCATTTTTATTTCTCCAATATTTAGAACGAATTACAGGCCCCCCGTCCCCCTGTACCCATCTCTCTATCCTATATATACTATTATATATATATATATATATATATATGT
>JABUQX010102910.1:0-14045 GCA_015478945.1 Trachelipus rathkii | reverse complement strand
GATTGTGTATAATGTTGAATATGCGTATTCTATGTGGGTAAATCGGGTTCAGAATAATAATTTGGGCTCCTAGGTATTTAGCAGCGTGCATTGACCACGGGGTGTATCTTTGTTTGCAATATCCGTGTAAAAAATCTTACATTTGCATAAGTGAAAAGGACGGTACCGCTCAAGCTATACTCTATGGTTTATTATATGGGCGTAATAAGCAAAGCAATAATCTAAATTTGTAATTTGTAAATTTAAGCAAAAGCGTAATCTGTTTAGGATAATAATTCTTGCGGCTCCTAGTTAACTTAGGCAGGTTTTGAGTATCTCTTTGCATATTACCGGTATAAAAGATTTATAGATTTATGATTTCGTAGTTATTAAAACCTATGGTCAGCTTTTATTTGATATTGATCATATGTGTAATAGCAAAGAAATCTAAAGGTGAAATTTTAATATGTAGTCATGTTAGATCGGTTTCTTCAGATAATAATTTGGGTCTCCTAGTAATTTGTTCGGTGTTTTTAGATTATCTGCCTTTTGCCATATCTGTAAAAAAATTTTCATTTTGAAAAAGTAATAAAGTCATTAGTAGCTTATTTATATTGTTAGTATGGTAATTTCAAAGAAATCTAAATTTTCTTTATAAGTTAAGTGATAATGGAACAAAAGTAGATGGTGACCATCTTCATTACTCTCTGCCACGAGGTGCTTTGTTGGTGTCACCTTTGCAAAGGAATAACAGTGAAAAAATTACCAATTGATGTCAGTGCTAAAGCGTAGTCAAGCTTTTTTATATTTAGTTAAATGTGTAATAGATAAAGAAATCTATATGTTGCTAATATTGGTATTCATGTGTATGATCCGGTTTCGAGATAATTAATTTAGTCGGCTCTTAGGTATTCTTAGGCAGCGTTGACGGATATGCTGCCTTTGCACAACGGGTAAAAATGTGTATTTGATGTAGTGATTAAGAGTCGTAAGTCAAGTGCTTATTGGTATATTTTTGATAGGTGTAATTAGCGGATAAGAAATCTAACTCCTCTACCTCCTCGTAATGGATGTATTACATGTTTATGTGAGTCGAGTTTCAGCATAATTAATTTGGCCTCCTAGGATAATTAGGCACATGTTGAGGTACTCCTTTGCACAAGCGTTAAATATAATTTTATGCAATTTCGGATCGCTAGCAACTTAAACGTCAGCTTTCATCTTAATTCTCACGTAGAAATAAAATATGAATGTCAATTAGCAAAGAAAGCTAAATTGTTGTAATATGTACCCATGTAGATCGTGTTCAGATAATGAACTTGCGGCTCCTATGTCAATTTAGCGCAGTTGTTTGAGGTATTTAATTTTCACATCTGCTACCAAATTTACAATTTGATGTATGAAACCGTAGTGATAGAGTGTAGTCACAGGCTGTACTTAGTCCTATTCCAGTGTGTTTATAGGGTGTAATAGCAAAGCAAATCTAAATTTGTGATAATGAAGTATAATATGTGTCTCATGTTAGATCAGTTTCAGATAAGAATTTTGGTGCTAATAGGTTAATTTAGGCCGAGGATGTGTTCATGGTGGATTTCTCTTTGTCACATCGAAAAAATTTACAATTTATTGATGTAGTGATAAAGCGAAGTGAAGCTTTATTATTACCCTTGTTATATGTTGTAATATTTTTATCACATTGGAACATTTTAAATTTGATTTTAATAGTATTTATGATTAGATCGGTTATCAGTTAGAATAATTTGGCGCTCTCTAGGTAAGTTAGGTGTGATTTAAGGTATGTCTTTGCAACAACGTTAAAAAATTTACAATATGATTTGTAGTAATGAAGCGTAGTTCAAAGCATTGGGATTCATAAGTCCAGTTCTTGTAATAGCAAAGAAATTTAAATATGGCTATAACAATATAATTCTGTTAGATCGTTTCTGGGTAGTGTTGATAATTGGGTCCTAAGGGGATAAGCCTTTAGGCATGTTTGACGGAGGGTAATCTCCTCTTGCAAACCAGTAAAAAATTTACAATTTGATTAGTGATAAAGCGTACGCTCAAGCTTAAGTTTTTTTATTTATTTAGGACTATATGTGTAATAGGCAAGAAAATTTAAATTTTATTGTTATTTGTATTCATGTTAGATCGGTTTCAAATAATAATTTGGGCTCTAGATAATTTAGGCAGATGTTTTATGGTATCTCCATTGCACAACGGTAAAATTTACAATATGATGTAGTAAAGTGTAAAAGCGGTTGTCAAGTTATTTAATTGTTGTATGTGTAATAACGCAAGAGAAATCTAAAACTTTATTATAATATATTGAAATGTTAGATCTGGTTTCAGATAATAATTTGGGCTTCTAGTAATTTAGGCATGGAGGTGTTTTGAGCGCCATATCTCATTTTCACAGCCTGTACAAAAATAACAATTTGTATTGTACGTGATAAAGCGTATCAATCTTCTTTATATTGTTATATAATGATATATATCAAATATAATGATAATTTTTTTTTATAAAATGTTTATCATTAGATCGGTTCAGAAAATAATTTTGGACCCTAGGTATTTTAGTGCAGGTTTTTGAGGTTCTCCTTTGCCACGACCGTAAAAAAATTTCTATTGATGTAGTGACTAAACGTATTCAAGCTATTTATATTGTTAATGGTTGTAATAGCAAAGAAATCTAAATTTATTATAATATGTGATATCGATCTTGCCGTAGCAGGATAAGCATGTTTCACGAGATTTAATATTTGGTTGCTCCTAGGCTGAACTTAAGGTTCCATCCCCCGCTTACCGACACGGGGGGCAGCGTGAAAATCCGGTCTTCGAGGGAATGTAGGGTCAACTCCGGGCATTCTAATCACATCTTTTACAACAATTGTTTTAAGGGAGAATTTCCGAATGGCGTCTGCTAGTCGATAGAGTATAGTCAAGCGCTATATATATCTTCGTTGACGAGCCGTTGACATTATGTTTTGACACTAGCAAAGGGGAATTCTTACATTTGAGGGTAATAATATGTCATGTTAAATTCCAGTTTCAGCAATAATAATTTTGCTAATCATGTATTTAGACATGTGTTTGAAATTGGTGGTATCTCTCTTTACACAATCGCTTAAAAATTGTACAATTTGAACCAGTAGAATAAAGCGTAGGTAAGCTTATTGATTATGTGATATAGTGTGGTATATAGCAATGAAGAAAGATTTAAAAAATCTTTTGGTTATTGTGTATTCATGTGTTAGATCGTTCAGGTATAACTTAATTTGAGGGCTCAGTACGGTGATTTACGGCAGGTGTGTGAGGTATCTCCTATTGACAACCACGTAAAAGTTTAACAAATATGATGTAATTAATGAAGCGTTGGCCAAGCCTATTATAGACTCTGTTTAGGTTGTGTAAGCAGAAATCATAAATTTCTTGGGAAAATATAATTGTGATGTAAGGATTTAGACGTTCGGTTTACCTAGACAATAATTTGGGCATCCCTCACTGGCTAATTTAGGCAGGGTGTTTGATACTGAGGAACTGGTATGCTCCCTACCCGGCTTAGCACAACGGGTTTAAAAAATTGTACGGATTTGCGATGTAGAATCGGAAGCGATAGTCAAGCTTAGTGTAAATTTGTTATATGTATTAATGTTACCTCAAAGAAATACCTAAATTTCTTACAATATGTATTCATTTGAGATCGGTTTCAGATAATAATTTGGGCTAATAGGTATTTAAGGAGACGTGTTTGAGGTATCTCCTTTTGCCACACTGTAAAAAAAATTTAATTGATGCGCTGCATAAAGCGTAGTCAAGCCGTATTTTATATTGTTTATACTGCTTATCGCTCAATAGCAGAGAATCTAAATTTGTTGTAATTATTTACTCATGGTTCAGTATCGGTTTCAGATTCATAATTTTGGGCTCCGAGGTAATTTAAGAAAGGTGTTGGAGGTATCTCCTTTGCATAACCGATCAAAAAATTTGGATCAATATGGATAAGTGATTAAAGCGTAGTTCAAGCTCAGCCCATGTTTTAATTGTTATATGCGTTAAATAGCAAAGAAATCTAAATTTGTTGTTAATAATTATTCATGTTTAGATTTAGATAATTAATAATTTGGGCTCCTAAGTGTAACTAGGCAGGGTTTGTTGAGGTGTGTACTCTCCTTGTTGACAGCACCGGGATATAAAATTTAGGAGGTTATAATGAAGTAAAAAAAAGATGATAAAAGCGTAGTCAAGCTTATTTATATTGGTGTGTATGTGATAATAGCAAAGAGAATCGTAAATTTATTGCGTAATAGTATTCGGGATGGGTTATAGTGTTTTCAGCATAAAATTTGGCTCTTCCTAGGTAATTTATTCACCGGTATATTGAGGCGGTTCGGGGGTACTCGTTTCTGTTGCACATCTGGTTAAAAGAATAATTCAAATTTGATATCAGTAATAGAGCTTAGTCGAAGCTTATTTACATTGTACTATAGTGTAATGCAAAGAATCTGAAATTTCTTATACTAATGTATTCATGTTTAGATCGGGTTTCAAATTGGAGCCATATTTGGTCTGCCTAGGGTAATTATGCAGCCATTTGAGGTATGTGGTCCTTCGGCTCGGTCATGAGGACAGCTAAAAATATTTACAACTTTTCTCTGCGGGTGAAGTTGTATAAAACGCGTATGATCAGCATGAGCGCCTGATTTTTATATTGTCTAGGTCACTGGGCTGTAAACATAGCAAAGAGTTAATCGGTGATATTTGTTGTTTAACTTAGTGTATCTCATGTTGTGATCGGTTTCAGATAATAATTTGGGCCCCTAGGTATTTTAGTGGCAGACTTTTTGTGCAGGTTCTCTCCTTTGTCCAACAAGCCCGTTAAAAAGTTACCAATTTGATAAAAGCCCCGACGACATGGCGCTCTGTGACGCGCGCGAACTATTATGATAAAGCGCTAGTCAATATTAATTCTATATTGTTATTATGTATAATAGCAAAGAAATATAAATTTATTGTAATATGTATTCATGTTAGATCGGTTTCAGATAATAATTTGGGCTCCTAGGTAATTTATGCAGTTGTTTGAGGTATTTAATTTTCACATCTGTACAAAATTTACAATTTGATGTAGTGATAGAGTGTAGTCAAGCTTATATATAATGTTATATATGTAATAGCACAGAAAAGCTAAATTTGTATTATTAATATGTGTTCATGTTAGATCAGCTTTCAGATAATAATTTGGCGCTAATAGAATTTAGGCAGCTCGGTGTTGAGGTATCACCATGGCACAACCGTAAAAAAAATGTACAATTTGATTGTATGTTGATAAGCGTAGTTAAGCTTATTGTATAATTGTTATAGTGTAGAAGAGGGCAAAATAAATTTAAATCTTTGTTGTGTAATTGTCTCTCTGTTAGATCGGTTTCAGATAATACTTAGGGCTATTAGGTGATTTAGGCAGATGTTTGAGGTATCTCCTTAGCACAACCGTAAAAAATTACAATATTGTGTGGTAATGAAGCGTATTCAAGCCTATTTATCAGCTCTGAATTTACTATGTTCGAGTATTATAGGTGTCATGTATCGTGATAGCCACTATAAAATTTAATTTGTGGAGGAAATAAATCAATGTGCTCTGGCATGTTTTAGATCGGGGTTTCAGATAATCTATTTGGGCTCCTAGCGGTCAAATAGGCAGTGTTTGCAGGCTATCTCCTTTGCAGGCAACCGTAAAATTGAACAGGCGATACGCATTGGATCAAATTCTGTGCTGAAGTGGACGTAACGAAGTCTGACCACTGAGACATTCTGCTTCTTTAAACGAAGCTTATGGGGATGCCACTCTATCGGGAACTATGGTTTTTAAGTTGCACAAAGCTTTCAAAGAGGGCCGAAAAAATGTTGAAGACGACCCTCGTTTGTGGAAGACCTGTCCTAGAGTTTGACGCGCGGGACAATCTCGTTGAGACTAAGAGATTGGACAATATGATGCCTAAGGAGAGTTGTATATTACCCGCTAACCTGAGATTGGAGCAGCAGACTGGCCGTGTCCCGAGGTGTCGAGTGAGTGATTCTGCAGTTACAGAGAGACTGGGTGCGCAGTATATTTAAATGCCCCCAAGTCCAACAGGTTCATTCACCCGAATTTCCTTCTGTTGAACCAATTATGCAGAAATGCCAAAAATTTGTGCAAAAACTGAGCTGCCAAGACTTGGGTGTTTGTGGAGCGAGCGAACAGGGGGGCTCAAAATTTTGGCCAATATTTACTTAAAGACTTGATGGAGCACAATTTTTTGGATGAAGTTATAACAGGGATGAATCATGGGTTTTTTAGTACGATCCTAAAAAAACGGCCAAAGATACGGAATGGCATCACAAAAAATTCTCTCGTTCAGAGAAAAGCAATGGATTAGTTCAAGGCTTAACCAAACTGATTATTGTTTTTAAATATTAGGATGGTGTCTGTGGTATTGGGCCACAAGGAATTTGTACCTCAGCATTAATCACGCCTTTTGCAAAGGATGTCTTGGAGACGACTCGACAACGAGTTTCACGTGAATCAGGAAACAGAATTGCAGACGATTGTGGTGCTGCACCACGATAACGCGCCAATCTCACACTGATGCTCTCAAGCATCGAATTTCTGGCGAAGAAGAAACATTCAAGTAGCTTCCCCATCTCATACAGCCCAGATTAGCGTCCGTTGCATTTCTACCCTCTTCCCCTAACTTGTAAAATGAACAGTTGAAGGGGTCATCATTTTGGTACGATGGAAACATAAAAAAATACCTGTAACACGCTGAGAACTAACACACTTGGGGAAAAGTGATTCCGGGTGGTCTGCTTAATGAACAATGAAGAAACATTGGAACCGCTGTGTGAACCGTCGCCGCAGGTGGATGTCAATATCGCTCTAATAAGTTGAAAGATAGTGCTCACTGCTGTGCATGTCAGTAGGTGGTGGAAGTCCTAGAGTAATATATTCTAATACACGCCTATCAGCTACAACTACTTTTGGAAGACAATAAAAAGCGCATAATAATAGTACTGATACGTAGTAGGGGCTATATAGTGATATACAAGTAGGCGTGAACAGAAGTTAGTAGTATGGATATATATATATTATATTAATATATATATATATATATATATAGTTATATATATATATCAGTAGACAGAGCTTCGTTGTGGAACCGAAAACATGGCGGAGGCACGTCAACAAGTAATGTGAATAAGTTAATATATATAGTACTAGTATAGTTCTAGGTTAGCCCGCGTTATACCGCTATATACTAGTAAATACAGGAGTATTGTATATTAGTATTATATAGTATATATAGGGACTATAGTGAACGATGATAATAGGAATATATTTATAGTATAGTGTTATATATATATATAATATTATATATATATAGTAGGGTATTCATATCTCAGCGTACTAGTAGAAGAGCCACAACCGCTGATCTCAAAAAGACTACAACAGCTAGGCGGTGAAAAAGGACATCACATTGCTGGAATGCTGCTCCAATTTTAGTGCGGAAAATATGTAGAACAGAACCAAGTAATAAAGAGAATAAAAAAATAAAAAATAAAAGTTAGAATATCTCAAAAAACCATACAATATGCTACAGGGAAAAGAATAGCAATTTTGGAATCCTGTAAAGATTGTTACTTACGGAAAATGATTAAAGAAATAGAAAATAAAAAAAATTATTGGTGGCCCCCTGTAATTAATTGATCGGAGGTAACCTACTAGAAAATATAGAAGAGCCTATGTATAGAGCCGTATTAGTGTGGGAAATTACTGGTTAAAATTATAAGAGACTTTCTATTAGATGTTTGCTTTTTTTTAAGCTAAACAATACCCCAAGGCACGGATCGAGCGGTGCTCTCGCGACATTCTCGAGAACGTACGGGCGGGTAGGACGTAATGTTCCCCCCCCTCCGCGCGGAGCGGTCTCCGGAACCCCGCTAGCTTTGGTTTATGTTGATGTACGCTGGCGGTTCCTCGACGCCGACTCCGGCCTATCGAGTGTATTGCGAGAGACCGTCGCCGCCGCCTGTCGCTGTCTCTCTCTCTTCAGCTTCGAGTGTGCCCCCTACATTGCCGTGAAAAGAAAGTCCAAGTTAGCTAACCTTTCGAACAAATTTGAGAATCATTCGATTCCGTATATATGTTAGACTAGTGTACCTAAGCCAGCCCCTATCGGCACACAAAACGAACGTAGTGGCCAAATGTATTTTATGTTTAGATCTGATTAGGTATATTTTGTTATTCGATTCCTTTTTTAGTCAGTTTGCGCTAACTAAAATTTTACAAGTCCATCAGATTGTATTTTATATTTCCCTGCTAGTAGTTTCATGATCTCTCTGACTCCATGGATTGTAGCTCTTCTAGAGGCTGGCCATATATACTGTGATTGTTAGTAAGGTCGCTGTATATCCGTGCTATATATCTCTAATTGCTGGCTCATTCGCGTGGGCCCTGAGCTAAATAAGCTGAATGTAGGGGGCCCGGGTCCCCTAGGAGGTGTAATAAATGATAGTAGTCCCCTATATATATATATATGAATATATATATACTTATATATTATATATAGATATAATATATATATATATATTTTATACTATATACGTATATATATATAATAGTATATATATATATATATATTATATATTATATATATATATATATATATATATATAATATATATATATAATATATAATATTATATTATATTTTAATTTTTACAGTTGTCACCACCACTCACGGGCAGAGCCCTTTTCAATGACATGACATGATTATATATATATATATATATATATATATATATATATATATACAGTAATATATATATTATATATATATATATATATACTATATATATATATATATATATTATATATTATATATAATATTATATATATGAAAAAATGAGATACAAATGTATGTAAAGTACTCACCAATTCAACTACTTGAAAAGAAGATGTATTTTTCTTTCTTTTTCTTCTGCGAACTTATTTATAATATTTTCATACCAGGATGGATGATTTGATAACTTACTTAAAAGTTCTGCTTCTATGGAAAGTAATGCCAAATTTGACAGGTCTGCCCTGACTCATCGTGCTTCGGAGGGATGCCTTCATTATACGATTTAGGCAAGAAAAACTCCTTTTAACAGATGCCGTGGTGTTGCCGGAATTGTGGCGATGTCAGACTTAAAAAGTCTATAAGATTCAGGAAACACATCTTGTAAATCATTCTCTAGGATGTTTTTAAATAGTTTGATGTCCTTGTTCGAAAGAGCATTAGCATATGTTTCGGTCCATAAAATCAGCGAGTAATTCCAGCTTACGCAAACTCGCACTCTGGGTCAAAAAAAAACGTGATACCATATGTTGCCATGTAAAGAAATGTAAGTGGTTCTTTGCAAACTTGTTATATAGATAGTTAGGAAGAATTTTGATAGAAATCCCCTAAACGTGTAGAGACATTTCACGCGCGCTAAAATTCTGATGGAATCTTCCTTCATTATTATGTACACTCTCTCTAACTCTCTCTCATAAACGATTTCTCTATAATTCGGCTTGACAATACTGATTCTTCTTCGTGAAGTCTATTTCTCGTTGGAGGAGGAGAAAGTTCCTCGTGCGTTCTCTAGTTTTTTTCCAACTATATTTTCTAAATGCATTCTTCGTTTCCGCCATCTTCTTGCTATCAGCTGCTTCCAAGCTAGTTACGGTATTTGATCTATTGCACATTTGCGCTATCTATTGTTATATACTGGCAAGACCGAATTGCCCTCCCTATTACTTACTCTGCTCTTTAATAAAAATTTCTTGAAATACCAACAAATTAAATAACAAAATTAAACTCTCAGACAATTTTGTTCTTCTCTACTATGTCTGTCCTTGCAGCCTTGCTTTTGCACGCACTGTTCTCGTCCATTTCTAAGCTCTAAAAGCCTCAATTAATCTTACCCTTTGCGACGGAATTTTGCATGTCGAATTCATCGTAGTAAAACTGTTCCCAGCTATCGCGTATTCGGCGTTTCACAATTTTATATCGAATTGCAGTTCTTTTTGTGATTGGTGAAAAAAACAACGGTATTTTCATGAGGGTGCCAAAAAATTCATTAACATCTTTAATATTACGGCAACTGTGCTGTAATACAAGATTTAGGCGGTGAGCTAAACAATGTGTGAAAAGAGCATATGGGGCATGGTTACGAATTTGTGCTTGAACTCCATTCATTTCAGATGACATAACGCTAGCCCCATCATAAGTTTGAGCAATAAGTTTCTTACGAAAGTCAAATGGTTTTAATAATTTAATAAGTTCCTCACTAAAACCTGATGCGCTCCTGTTTTCCCCAACCTCAAAAAAAACCAAAGAAATGCTCTTTTATGAATCCATTTTCATCAACGAATCTGTAAATAACTGAACATTGCTCGTTTTATTGTTCGTTCTCGTGTGTTTCGGTTGCTTCATCTACTTGAATTGAAAAGAAAGGAGCATTTATAATACCTTTTTGTATATAATCTTTAATTTCACTTGCAATGCAATCAATAATATCATTTTGAATTGTCTTTGACAAACCAGTAAAACCCCCCAATTTTTCCCAATGAGATTTCATTTCAGTGTCACGTCTTATGATTAAATCAAACATTTCTTTGAAGTTTCCTTGGTTGAAGGAACTTTGACACTCGTCATGACCACGAAATGCAAATCCTTGTTTAGCTAAAAAGCAAGTTATATCGATCAAAGTTTGATAATTCTGCTATTTTTTTTCCTTGGCATTGTACTTCACTTTTATTTCTTATGCTGTTCACTTAATTGCTTTCCAAAATAGTCATATTTTGTTTACGTAACTGTTGAACGCCAATACTATTTAGAATATGTTCTTTGGAACCCCTATGTCTTTCCAAGCTTCTTGATAAGTTTTTCCAATCTCGAAATCCTTCATCACACCAAACAGTCTTTTTTGCACTAAGCAATAAACAAGGCCAGCAATATAAACCATCTTTTTTCACGCTTCCACATAACCACTTAAAGCGATCATACCACACTCTCTTAAACATTCTGTGTTTGTTTTACTTATTTTAATGGATTTGATATTTGGAGTCGGACTTGCAGTATTTAAAAGGAGTTTTTTTTCTTCTTCACTACGTCTGGCAAACGGAATGGTTAATAAAGAAACCACAATGTCATTTTCTTTTTCACTATCCATATTTTCAAATTTGCAAAAACATTAAAACAACACCGACACACACACCTGTTTTATAATCTGAGAATCCCTTCGCAGATCCTATTTGATATTAGAAAAAATATGAATATCAGATGCCACTATATTATTACAAAAATTAGAACAAAAATTAACAAAATTATAACTAAAGTTATTAAAAAATATAATAAATTATGGTATAACTTATATATATATATATATATATATATATATATATAGTATATATCTGTATATATATATATATATATATATATATATATATATATATATATATATATATATATATATATATATATATATATATATATATATATATATATATATAAGTTTTTTTATTTAATTTAAAAAAAATTAGTTTTTTTTATTTTGTTTCAGATATTTAATTTTATTGCAAATCAGCAACTTAACTTATGAGTAGAGTTGCCAAATTTTGAGAGCACTTATTTTATGAATTTTGCCAGGAGGCCTTTTGGAAAAATCCTCAAAGGAGACAAAATATGAATACGGTTTCTTTTACGTTGCCATGACAACCAGTGTTTTTCTAGTAGGCACAAATCGAAAGGCCTCCAGTCAATGATTCATATGAAAAATATGTTTCGGAAGAAAATAAATTATTTTAATGTAAAATTAGCGTCCTTGTATAACATTTTAAACATTATTTTAATAGTAATAAATAGTAATTTGAATTTTTTTATTACATTAGTTGCTTTTATTTTTTACTTTTTATTTATATTTATGAGGAGGCCCGGCCTCCTGTGCTTCCTCTGTAAAGCCGCGCCTGATATATATATATATCGACATTAAAACATACAAATCACGACTTCTCATTAGTGTTGACCTACGCAACATGCGATGCGGTTCATTATTGTTTTGCTCCTGACGCTTTGCGGTGCGTTTTAAGCGTTCAATAGGTGGAACAATGTCCTTTTCATTGATCTATTCAACTGGCGTTCGTTAGGCGTTAAAAACGCAGCGTTTTTGAGCTCTCGATAAAGAAGTTGCGTATGGGATGATTTCACGACTTCGTTATTCGAAGAGATACCTTATTAACCCTTCAACCATGAGGGAACAATGGTTTCCTGGTTCGGGGGGGTCAATACTCATCAAAAAGATTAAATATCAAATTAATTCCAGATATGTCATTAAATTTATTTTCATGCATTTAAAAATGTTAAAAATATGGACTCATACATGCCCATCTATGTTTATATAAATTTTTGATCATTCAAATTTAAACTAAATTTTTCTAAAATTTATTCAATATTAAGTTTCATTTATGTATATCCGTGCTAATCACTGAATTCCTGAATCCTAACTTGAGGATCACACATATGTAGCTGTACTGAAGAGGAGGAGAAGTCCTTAGGAACATAAATAGAGGCACTTGAACTAAAGATAAGAGACAGGAAAGAATAGATAAGAGACACTCGAAGAATAAAGAAACAAAACCAGAATTTTCAAAGAAAGATAAATTAAAATAAAAAAAAATTTACAGCAATGTAAAAAGGAAAAAATTCTGATAATACAATAAATACTATAAACGACTGAGAGAGAGGGAGTGAGGAAGATAAAGAGAAGGAGGGAGTATGAGAGAAGAAAAAAGGAGGAGAGAGAGAGAGAGAGAGAGAGAGAGAGAGAGAGAGAGAGAGAGAGAGAGAGAGAGAATTTTATAATAGAAAAAAAACAGACATACAAGAAAGAGACATAATTAAACTGGAATTATGAATCAATTTATGATGCTGATCTGAAACGTTTAATAATATTTTGTTGATTGACAAAAATTTATTACTAATGATTTAACAGAATCTCTCCTTTTCTATCTTTTATATTTCTTTCTATTTTAATCTCTCTTTCTCCCCATCCTCTCTCCCATCACACTCACTTTCTATATCTCTCTCTTCAAGTCGGTCTACTCCTCATTTCCCTTCCTCTCGAATTTCATGCATTTTTTATTTTCTAAGTCTGAGAATTGCTATTTAACGAAATGATCTATGCATCATCTTTCTATTCAGAAAGAATTTTATTCTTGTTTCAAGGAGAACATACTCACAATCACATTTCCATATGTAGATTTGCTGCCATTTTACTCCCTCAATATGTATTCATAAGCAATGTAGAAAAAACAATTCTTAAACCGTTATCATATATATAGTTATATATATATATATATATATATATATATATATATATATATATATATATATATATATATATATATATATATATATATATATATATATATATATAGTCACCTTAATAATAATAAGCATAATAATAATAATAATAATAATAAATAATAATAATAATAATAAAATAATAATAATAATAATAATAATAATAATAATAATAATAATAATAATAATAATAATACACACAAACTATAATATTACATTATATTAATATTACATTATTATTATTAATACATTAATATTATTATACAACAATAATAATAATTACATATATATTATTATTATTATTATTATTATTACATATACATATTACACATACACATATACATATTATTACATATTATTATTACATATTACATATTTATTATTATTATTATTATTATTATTATTTTGTATCTTAACTCTACTGACTAACATAATTTCTTCGACAATCTACATCCCAAATACAAAACATTATCTCGTTTCTTTCTTCTCATCGAACTCATCCTCTTTTACATTTCAGCAATCATTTTGCTATGGGATTTGCAGTTCTAAAACATAGCTGGTAACCGACTGGATCCTGAATTAATTTATCGAGACATCTGACGAACGGCAGAGCCGAATCGAACATCCATCCTGATGACGA
>JABUQX010102909.1:0-19131 GCA_015478945.1 Trachelipus rathkii | reverse complement strand
GACGAGACCGAACGAGAAAAGTGGATGAGTCGGATGTAAATGAGAACTCAAAACGCAATGTAATTCTGAAATGTGAGCCCAAATGTGAGAGTTTTGGGCGAGAGGCGTGAAATCTTAAATTGGTATCTCAATTCTCAGGAGAGAATGGGCCGGGTTTTGTGATGGGGGCATGGTTGTGCCCACCTGGGCCAGGGGATTGAACCCTACATTGACGACTTACCATAGTGAGGGTCCGTCGCGGTCCCATGATGCTCTTAGGGTGGATTTTCTTCTGTGACGAGCTCTCACTAATTAATGGTACTGAGGGCGGTAAGGCTGGGCTTTCTTTCGACGTTTGTCAGTGTAATGCGTCGCCTGACTTGACTCTTTACATTCATTCCTCGGTTGAATGCTTTGAGTTAGGTCTTCAGCACCTTAGCCAGCAAGTCTGGCACGCAAAGAAGAAGATGGGTAAAGATGAGAAGAACTGCAAAACAGTACCAGTGTATTGACTATTTCTCACTTGAGTAATAGGAAATACTCTAACATTCCATGTTGACATTTCTATCATCTATGGTATATATTGAGGAGTAACTCTAAAAAATCTCATATATGTTTAACGGTAAAAGCTACTACGTTTATATCTGTAGCTATGTATATATGCAATGATTCATATCCTCCAAGGATTATTGAACTGGTTTCTCTTTACGTACTAAGCATAATATTCTCGTTTATTTATATGCTCGAATTGACTACAATATATTATGTTCTTAATAACATTCCCATATTATAGTTCAGACGCGAAGTAAATTAAATGTAAACGCACTCGATACACTTTACTAGTTGGCAAACTAGATGTAAAGCACATACACCTAAGATCCATGCTACCACGCCTGCTGTGATAAGGCTCCACAGCGGAAACATTTTCACTCTCACCCTATTCCTAAACAAGTGTACACAGGGTGTACCTATGTAAAAATCCTTTGAAAGGAGAGACACTTAATTTCAACTCTCCGTTCAACTAATTCCGGAAGCCTGACCATATGAAAAATTAGTAAACCAAGCGACCTGGTATAGCAGAAGCAAAAATCCCACTAAAAGGGGACTCGTGAGAGCCACATGTCCTTGCGCCGCAATGTAGGAGTGTGCGTTAGGATAAGCTAGGCTCAGGTTAGGTTAAGTAGAGGGAGGGGCGTTCTTACGACGTCTCTCATTAAATTGAGTGCAGCTCCTACTTGATTTTGCTTGTATCTTGTTTTATTACCAAAGAAAGTCGAGCCTACGTGTGCTCTCACTTTCTTCCCTTCCTTCTCATTACAGTTAATTATTAACTATATTTAATCCCATGTGTTATCAGGACACCAATTATCGTTTTTTTACATTAGATATCTAATATTTATGATTGTCAGAGAATTTTGGTTAGCATTGACAAAACAAATTACAGCACCATGATGTACGACAATCATCCTCAATTTGTCAAAGCTAACTCAATTCTGTCATATGCAGCATTTACTACTGATCTATTAAAATGACTCAACTCAGATAAAACATTATGCTCTTATTTGTTTCGCAGTCAACGCGAGATATGTACTCGATATGTGTCCTGGTTATTAGATTTAAACATGGGACTGCCTGCGCCCTAGTTATATTCTCTATATGAGTTGCTTTACATCTTTGGAGTTATATCCCCCTATATTTTCAATGGGTGAATTAGCTCGATCTTGACCCATCAATCCCACCTCAATAAATTAAAAAATACCACAGTCATTCAAATTAATGACAACAACACAGTAGGACAAAGAACAGAGCACGAAATTATACGAACAGAACGCACAAATATTTCCAGTCGACAAATACAAATCACGTGATCCCTGAAGTTTCAATATTACCCACTTTTCAAATTTCTCAATTAAAACCACCCACTAATAGAACTTTGGGCCACGTCTACTTGATACAGTGAAAATTGCGGAGTGTAATAAAAATAGTAGTTGTGACTTTTTCCAAGCAAAATCGGGTTTGTGTGAAAAGTAGAAAACTTACTCAGGGTGCGGAATGAATTATCTTTTCAAAGAGAATTTCTTAATAATGATTATTGACCATACGAAATTTTAGACTGTGTATAAAATCTAAAATTATATGCTAATTACTCTAGTGAAGAAATTTATTTATACAATTACTATAATTCTTACAGTAAAATATAATATATAAGAAAATAAGGCCTGGTGTTACCAAAATTCATAATTTATGAAAAAAAAAAAATACGACTATAATATATATATAAGTATAGGTTATATAATATATAGGTAACAAGTATATAAGAACGACGCTACCAATAAACGTACTGATTATATTAGTCTCCGAAAAAACCAAAATAAACCATTTTCAAAATCATCATCTATTGGCACTATAAAGTTGATGGGATAGCTCCAAGTACATTTGTGAATATACTACACAAGATACTTATGACCCTCTACGTCCTCCAACACACTACGCGTACGTTACACAAAACGACACAAGCATCCTGCTCTAGTAAATGACTCAACAGTTTACGCTTAGTGGCCGTCGTTTTTGCGTTCAATCGAACCGACGTCCCACCGACTATAGACTCTCCATAACACCTACGAGTCGTGCGAATAAACAAAAAAAGAAATCTTACTTCCCATATAAATACAGAATAAAAAATGAGTTACAGAAAAAGCTAAAAAAAGGGGGAATAGAAAAATCAAACCACTCCCCTACCCACCTCCAAGGCTAAATTGCTACAATTCCCTACACTAAGCGTATCATTAGAGAACTAGGTCTATCATCTTCTAAGTGATAAGTTGATACCCAAAAGACACTCCTCCATATACCTTTGCGGGGAGAAAGTCAATTACAAAAACCCCCATTCTTCTCCACACTAATTAGACCGAATTCTAATTTATTCTCGAACGTGAATATTTAATGTGAGATAAAAAAAAATACTATTATATTATAATTATTATTATATATCATCAGGAAATAACTAGTGAACCTATACTTAATGGTGAATAAATTATACTATAATAATTAAATATGTAATAATAAATGCTGTAAATAATTAATAATAATTAATATAATATAATATAATAATAATAATAATAATAATATAATAATAATAATAATAATAAATATAATAATAATAAATCTAACATAAATAATAATAATTTAAATTATATATATTAATAATTAATAAATAATATTATAATAATAATTATATTAAAATTATAATAAATAGATAATAATAATATTATTAGATAATAGATTAATATAATAAATTAATAAATAATTAAATAATATTAAATAAATTAATATTATTAATAATAATAATAATAATAAATTATAATATAGTTAATTAATATATAATAATAATTAATAATTAAATTAATTAGAAGTAATCAAGTGGGAAATGAAAATGAGAGATGAAAATAATGAAATTATTCTAACTGGAAATATGGAGCGTGCGACTCGGAAATTAAATTTAATTAATTTATATCTAATATAATGAAATTAAATGACAATACCAAAATGTAATGGTGTTACTTAATAATGTTGTATGTAAAGACATGCACGCTAAACCTAGAGACAGTGTTCATATTGTACAACCTAAAAATGCCGACATTGTTCTGTACCATAATATATATAAAACCGTAATATGAACAATAATGGGAATGTTATTAAAAACAATGAAAGTGTACCAAATAAAAAAATCGCATCTCAAAATTACGTTAATGCAAATATAAATGATCGTCTATGTGTAATGGATACATAATAATCCAAACTCAAAATGATGGCAATAATTATATTTATGAAGAATAAACATTTCAGTAAAGTTATATATATATGATATCAATATTTACTATAAAAGTATATATATAAAGGAATAAGGAGCGAATAAATAAATCAATCTAATCAATATCAAGACTTTAGATAACACTATTCACAGCTTGTAAGAATACCTATGAATTAACATTAAGAGGAAGTCGTAATCTCTTTGCGCGCCACCAAGAAAATTAGGTGCAGTAGGAGCATATCCCAGGGAACTCTGATGACCGCGAGTGAGGAGAAGGAGGATTAGATGGATTTGAATATATAGTTATTTCCCACCAAAGCTATTTAAATTAACTACGTTTGGAAACCTTATATAAAAATAACATATGTAATTCCATTCAATAAGTAATAGCTTATAAGTATAAAATATGATATTTCTTGCCTAATTTAAATCTATATATAATCTTGAATATATAAATTCCTGAACTGTAATGCTTAGTACAATTATCATATTATAAGAATATATATATATTATATATATATATATAAATTATATATATATGATATATACTATTCTTAGTTTATCTTTGAATGAAATAAAAATGAGAATATAAATATATATATATATTTAAATATTACATATTAAAATTATTTATATATTATAAGTTCAACCCACATAGTCATCATTACCGAGTGGAATTAATTTCGGTTTGTATAAATCGATATTACTATATATATAATAGAGAAATGAAATAAAATAAAATTGTAATATAAATGTAATGGACTATTAATTGTAGTATTACAAAATGCAATTCTGATACTTTAATTATAAGGAAAAATAATAAACAAATTTTAATTATAGATATAATTAACTAAGTAGGTATAAAACATAATAAATTTTTTATAATTATTATGCAGTTTCACGTATCATCATTGGCCGCTCAGTGGGTCTTAAGGTCGAGCTTAATGATTAGCACTCACCCAATATTAATTGAACGAGGGGTAAATTGCCTCTTCGTACAATTAAGTAATAGTGAGGGTTCGACAACCTGCGGTCGGCTCCAGCTTGAAAGCAGTGGATCCATACCATATTAAATATTAGTATTATTCCACTTCCAAATATCAAAAACATTTTACTACATTAAAATTTTTTCTATTTTTTGGAATATTAAAAATAAAAAAAATAAAAAGATCCCAATAAGTGGAAACGCTAGTCGAAGATTTATCTACCAACAAAAGATGCATTGAATAATAATATAAACAGAAAAAAAAAAAAAAAAATATAAGAGAGCACAAGTATGTTACGAGAGAGCAAATCAGCCATCATAAGAGATGAACCTTATACTGAACGACTAATCTTCAAAAAATTTGGTCATTCCTAAACACACACACACACATCCACAAACTACTATCCTCTCGTGATAGCATCCATCACACACCCACAGCAGCTACACCCTAACGACACAACGCGCACAGACTAACCAACGATCACACGGACCTCAAGAACAAATAGGCCAGACCGAACTATAGACAGTGAAAAACTCCATAACCATTCATCGTCATAGCGATTATAAGCATTCTATACACCCATCTGCACTGCATAGCAATTACTCATACTATGTCCATCTGGCGATAAAGACACGCTTGACCTGTCTAAAATAAGAAGTAGAGGAACAATTATATTACAAGCAAGGAACACACACATACACAACAGCCGTATGCATAGAAGAAAGCAACTATCAAAAGAAGTAAGAAGAAGGTGGCAAGCACTCCGACTGCGGTTAGCCCATGAAGCAGAGTTATTGCTATCATTCATTTCATGCCAACGGCCTTCCAACACTTACAAAGATATCCTATAGCTTTGAAGGACCAAAGATTTTACCAGTTCAATCGTTGTACAATTATTTGAGATTACAATGTACAGCAAAACTATACCTCATGATAGTTTACTGACCGGCAAAAGGCGTTTTCGCAGGATACATACTCGAATTGAAAGTATAATGATCGTATTATCCTGATCTCTGTGTTGGTGATGAGGACATCTACTGGTGGTGAGATGAGACAGGTCAATTAACATAAACTATAATGCGAGAAAAAACCATTCCGACCTATATATTAACAGCCTACAAGCGTCGTTCGGAAGATGAATTTAGGACTCAATATTGTCAAAGTATAAAATTTATTCATATTGAGGGGTAGAAAGTGTGTAGGGTAGTATATATAGTCTGTTATAGGGATTACGAGAAAAATACAAAGATCATGATATTTGAGTGGAAACATGGAGTTTTTTTTTTTACAAAGGGGTGTCATTTATATGTTATCCACCGTACATCTTATATTTAGTACAAGAGTCTCTCAAGTCGACTTTTACGGCAAACTAATCTTTTCTGCTGTATCATATTAGGTGACTTGCGTGATTTAACCGTATAGTTAGCAGTGCATTTCACTCTTACCCTTCGATACCTATAGTAGATAGCTATAGGTTTTTGGTTCTAAAGCATTATGGTTAGTTTATGCTGGCAGGAAAGACTGTCAAACAGAGTTTAAACCCAAGGTTGGTGTAATTGAAATCGTGTTGTTTTCAGATATGAAAGCAAAAAGAAATGTTTTTTTAAAGGAACGAAAAGTGATAATGGTAAATCGTGAGAACACTCAGAGCAAAACAACGTGCAGTGCCAAGATAGATTAGAGTGATGAACCTCATCTTCACCATTCTTATTTAGACTACCATATAATATATACAAAATATTATATATGTAATAAAATTATTAAATAATAATGATATATACATATATAGTATATTTATATAAAGTTTACAATAAGCAATGTTACGCACTATTACTATTATATATAGATATAGTACTTATTAAGTATATCATTATAGTATTCGCCTTAATAAGTATACTACTGTATACCACCTGATTGAGTATATTATTAATTTATTAAACTCGTTTTACCTTAAATTATATGCACTAAAAAATAATCAACCTAGACGAATAAAAGAGATAAACTAAATAATATAATAATTAATAATAATAATAATATACATCCCACATGTTAATTATTAAATCACTTATCTGATGACACCTAAAAAATATATCACTTTTATGATTGAAATTCGATTTAGTATACTGTGACGGTATCCAAATTGTTGGATAACGAAAATGTTTTTATTACCTCAAGCGGCAAGACTATCATGTGTTTAGAAGTAGAGATTAGAGGCCCACCCGTCCTACAGTTCGGTGCCAATCGACTACGCCCATCCCACGACGCCACAAAGGAGGACATTACACACCACGACTGGGCCCACACTTATAATATATAATCATAAGTTACTAATAATTTAGATGATAAAAATATTATTTTAAAGTATAAATAGCATATAATAGATAGGTGAGCTATAGATATCACGTCTTAACGGACGCTTCATCAAATTGATCGGATAACTATATAGATATAAATATGAGCTAGTATGGATCATACACCGAGTTAATGGGGCGGTATATTATTGGACTATATATAATGAGGAGATATATAATACGTATGAATAACTATATATGAGGCAAGAGTGCTCCCGAGCTCCGTTGCTTAGTAAATTTAGCATTAAGCATACTATGAGATTAATATACCCATGCGAGCAAAAAAGTTGTAGCTAAACCTTCTTATAATACGTTGATTAGTAGGAAATTAACTAAATAATCCTTTATTATATTATATTTACCCATTATAAAATAAACTTACTGGCCTTTTATCGAAATATCTATTATTATTACTAATTGTTATAGCTATTGTATTCTTAGATTATATATATATATATTCATTTTACTACCGGTTTTAATAAACAATTACTAAAATAAGTAAGAAACCCAATGCTTTCTATATTTATCAATCACATATTAATGATACTGATTTGCATGTCTAAATTATAATTTATATATATATTAAGGATATATATAATATAATGCACTCTATATATATATGTTAATGGTCTTTGCTTATATAGTCAATTTAAGTTTAGTATATTGCTTGCGGAGCATCGGCCTTCGAAATTAGATATTGCTCTATATGATATCACTCCTTATTAATAAACAAATTTATTAGTCAATATATTTAATATATTAATAATATAATATATATATATATAGTCTTATAATATATATTATATACTATATATATAATATTAATATATATATAGTATTATAATATTAATATATATCAAATATAATTTATATTATTATATATATATATAATCAATTTAATATAAATAATGAAATATGAACTAACATATCATTATAGTATTAATAATTCAAGGATTTTAAAAATATTTAAGGTTGTAACAGTTCATGGTACAAACTATTACATATATTATCATAATGTAGTATATAATGATATATATATATGATATATATAATATATATATATACTACTAATTATAATTATAAAAAATGAATGTGATATCTAGTATATAATACCTATAATACCGGTATATATTATGCGAAAAGAAAGCTTTGTGTGTTAGGTGGCTCAGTAATAGGATGTGAATGTGAACCTGAGATGATGGGTTTGTGATGGGGATAATGGTTATGGCCCACCATGGGTCGCGAAGGTGTGTTGTGCGACGCACCTGTGTTGTATTGTGTGTGTGTACTGTGTGATAACTTCCTACACTGTGACGTAATGTGTGATGCCTGTATAGTGAGGGTTGTACGGCTGTCCCGTGAAGCTCGTAGAGTGTGCTGTACGGGGTTAGTTTAGGGTGGATTTTCTATGACTGACCCACGATGTTTCTCACTATACGGATATAAGATGTGGGTGAGCAATTTGATATGTCAGTTAGGTGGTGTATCCAGATATACCGAGGCTGGCCGTTACTCTAAGCTCTTTTCGTACGTGTAAACACCGAGGACAAAAAAATCGATTGATGATGATGATTGATAGAAACTAATATAATAACCACTAGGCATAACTTTAAATTGATAATATAGATATAATATAGAGATATATAAATATATTGGGTTATTATATATAACAAAAATTGAGGTAACACCTAGAGAGATATAGTGAAGTATAGAGTGATTATACTATAGAAGAGTAAGAGTGTTATAAGTATTAATATAAGTATTAGCTTATATACGTATATATTATATATATATATATATATAGGTAGTTAGTATATAACTATAATATTATGAATATGTAAATATATATATTATTATATATATATAGTATAATATTATATATATATATATATATATAATATAGTAGGTATTATATATACTATATACTATATAGGTTTATTATAGATATAGAAATGTATATACTTTAATATATTTGGGAAGAGGCTATATAAATAGTGTAATATAATATATATGAGAGATAGATATAGATAATAGATGAATACGATATATATATATATGGATATATAGATATATATAATATATGATATAGATACTATATATAGTATATATCATATATGAATAGATAGATTATAGAGTAATGAGGATATATATAGTATATATTATATATATACCCGAATATGCAAGAAGAGGAAGGTATCCTACGACTCCTATATTTCCAAGAGATGATGATGAGGGCAGTTGGTGGTGCAATTAAATCCTTGGTATGTAAAGGGACTAAGTCGTTGAGTGCGCCAAGATCTACATCGAGTTATGTTGTACCTGTGGAATGCTTAGTAGTAGAGACAGGGTGCTGAAAAAAAACGAGAGGTATTTAGGAGGTCTAAGGTTTCAGTGGTTCAGATGATACATCTTTCAGAATAGTGTTTAGGAGTCAAAAAATTGATAAAAATGAGGAATGAACGAAGTATTGTGTGGTGTGCGTGTGAAGAAAGGAGAGCCGAGGGACGAGAGGAGAGGGTAATAAGAGAAGTCAAATGAGAAGTGACGGTTCGCGATGCGTTTTGGTCACTGTGGAAAAGATGGATGATGATTTTGGTTGCGTTAACGCGTATGATATTAGCTGGAATGAGGGATGGGTTGGGAGAATCGACCAGACCTGAGAGGAGCGTGAAGAAAGAAAGTGTATGAGTCTGTAAAGAAAATGGCCTAGAGAGAGAGAACGTAGAGTTTGGCAGACGCGAGGAAGAAAGGGTGCATAATAGGAGTGAATGGCGGAGTTTTGTGAGGGGGATATGTAGTTGCGGGCTTTGCCCAGTAATGAACGCCCACAAGCCTATCTCTCAACAGGTATCCACAGTAGAGCTTGGCATCGGTCCCGCGTTCGCAGTCTCATATCATATAGAGGGACGGGGCTACCAAGATAACAGAATAAAATCATATAAAAATTATATAGATATATATAAGAGTATATATAATAATATATATAGTATAGTATGAATAGAATAAGATATATGATAGTATAAAGTATATATAGATAAGTAATATATGAATTATTATTAAGTTACTAGTAATTATATATAATTTTAATATGATATATTATAATATATATCTAATATAATATATTATATATATAATATTATATATATATATATATATATATTATATATATATATATATTATTATATATTTAAAGTAGTATTAAGGTGATGCTATATACGATTATGAATATTTTATTGTCCGTAGATGACGATGACGAATTATAAGAGCATAATTTTGTACCGATTGACGAGATGCGATGACGATTAATTGGAAAAACTATTTTAAATAATAATAAAAATATAATAATTAAAACAAAAATAAAAAATTTTTATTATCTTCTCTCTCTCTCTTTTAAGTTTATATAATATATATTATATGATTATATATTACTTTATATATATATATATATAATATATATATTTAATAATAATAACTATATTTATTATTAATAATTAAATTATATATCTATATATATTAATATTTAATATTATATTATATATAATAATTTATGTATATAGTAATATATTAAACTCTAAACATGCTCAAGCTTATACTAATAGTTAGAGTAACTACCTTATATAACGTGAGCGTTAGTTGCTATATTATTACACTAACTAAACACAAATTATATAATATAATCATATATTATCATAATACTATTAATACTATAAAATAATCACTATATAATATTTTAATATTATATATATATATAACGATACGCCTCGATAGAACGCCAGGCCAAGGGCGTGTTATCAAAAAAAGTCCTTCGCTCATAAAGGATTTATATTGTGATTCAAAACTTGATATGACTATACTCTATAAGAAGTCACTCCCTATCAAATATATTAATAATTAATATACTAATAACTAATAATTAAAGATTTAAAAAGATTACAAAGAAGAAATGTATTCCTATTTAGAAACAGCGAGAAATAATATAATCAATAATAGATAATAGATAAATGATGATGATAATATTATAATAATAAATAATAATTGAAGTAATAAAAATTAATGATGAGATTTAAATAATAATAATTAATGAATGGGATACATAATAATAATTAATAATGAGCAAAAAACGAGACAACCAATAATTAATTGAAAGTAATTTAAGGAAATTAATAGGATAATAGATAATAATAATTAATCTAAATCAATGAAATAAAACTAATAATAATTATCTATAATTTTAATAATAATAATAATAATAATAATAATTAATAATAATAATGAAAGTAATAATAATGAATGAATAGAGTAATAATAATAATAGTAATCAATGAAAAATGAAAAGATAATTTATTAATGATGAGTGATAAGACCCTGGAAATAGGAGACATTGTTTGTGGTCCCGCGTAACTTATTTCTTGGGTCAGATGGCCGTGATTACTTCGCATACATGTTATAAAAATTATGTAGACCAGGGGAACTTAAATGTAAGGCTTCCAAGTTTGCAGATGATAGCAAATGGGCTACCTCAATAAGGAATATTGATGGATGTATTAAAGATTTTAAAAGATGAGAGGAGGGAGCTTGTAATCGTTGATCGGGATATGAAGAGCAGTTGCGATTCCTTCTCAGCTAAATTTTTTCTTTCCTCAGTCATTCCTTCCAAAACTAAAGATCTATTCTCTCCTCATAAATCCATGGTTCCGATCGTGGACTGTATGTGCTCTGGCCGATTCAGTGCTAGGAGGATTTCAGTGCCAGTATTAATTCCTTGGATAGCTGTGTGAGGAAGAGAGAGGTTGCCTTATCAGTCCAGCAGTTCAGGTTTTTGCAGCAGTTGATTCTCACTGATTATGAGCAAGACCGGCGCAGAGAGACAGAGAGAGGAGATGTGAGAGAGAGAACTCCGTAGGTAGTGAGAGAAAATTGCTCGATATCGTGACTATCGAGTTCTCGAGGTTAATTTGATACAATTCAGGGAGCGAGAGAGAAGTAGCGGTGTTGTCTGGACGTGATACTCTTCGATCAGAAGCTTAAGCGGCTTTTTTGCGAGTCAAAAAGGAAAGTGCGAGCGTGAATTCGCTGCATGTGGGTTCGTCAGCGTATTCTGCTTACTAAATTTTTCATGTTACCATTAGGAACAGGAGTGTGAGATCTGCACTACCTCCGTACAGATGTAATGTCGAGTACTGGATAGCATGTGTTGCTGAATTCTCCAGAACTGAAAGAGGAGCTGAAATCTCGTACGGCCCGCTATCGACTCAACTATATTTCTCTATGTCTCAATAGCTGAGCACTTTCGCATTTCCCTCCCTCAGTCTTGAAAGCTCTCACATGTCCAAAAATATTCGAAGAAAAGGAGAAGACGCCGCCTCTGATTCCTAGTACTAGAGCTAAGTAGCAGCGCAGATTGTAACTTGCCTGCTGCGATCTGTGCTACTTTATTCTATATTAGACTCTCATTCCAAACCCAATTCTCTAAACTTTCTCACTTTACACATTGATGATCTATTTGCTCAAGAAACTCACTTAATACTCGGAATCGGTCGTGAACATTGATACGCCATGTCTAGCGGTTTGCACTGTAAGTTATGGTCTGAAGCTCAGGCCACTTCTATAGTCCCAAGTTTGACTATATTCTAATATCCGATTTATTGAGTTTGTTATCGACTCTTTAGGGAAACTAGGGGTTGAGAACGTTGCTGGTTGGTGGCGCTTGACATTAATCCAAAGTATTTGACCCGAGAGTAATGGTCACGCGTCACTGCTCTCGCTAAATTAAGCTCCCCTCCTTGGGTCCTCCTTCTCTTTGCTTACTTAAATCTAGCTTTCTTTCAAAAATCGAGCTCAATTATCGGAATCATGTTAGTTAATGTGGGGCGACTATTCTTCTTTTTCTGTCAATTAGATTGGATGTATTCTCAGGATTTTCATGTCTATCATATCATCTCCTAACTTCTATTACCTACTATTTTATCTATTATATGTTTTTCTCCTCACCTGCACCTCTAACTCTTAATCTCTAACTCAGTATATATCGATGACTCACCCTTATTATTATCTTCATAAATTACAATCAATTCATAACTATCCCCATCATTTTACTTCTTGAAAGCTTTCGTCTTATATATAATCTTCCTAAATTTATATCTCGCTGTATATTCTCGCTGATGGATAATAACTTTGTGAAATTCTCAATCTTTAAAAAACCTACAACTATTACAAAATTCTCTCTTCTCACAAATATATAAACCTTCTATATCGGTGTGTTCGCGTAGTCTTCTTTGGCAGCACGGGGCTCTGGTTCTTCTATCTTCTCTGACTTGACGAATATAATAAATCAATCCATTTGCCGTGCCTAACGATGAACAATAAGACTAGTGGCTCTCATTTCGGACCTTGCGTTGTGGAAAACCTCATCGCAACATATATCAATACCTGTGCTTCTATTGCTATTGCTTTTTTCGCTTGGCTCAACCTCAACAGACTGGAAGTTCTGTTTAGACTGCTGGACTTTTTTTCTATTTCTCAGTTGCTCCGCCATACAAAGGTCTCATCCGCCCTTGTATGGAGTACTTGCTCTCATATCTGGGAGGGGGGGGCTCTGGTTTCACCGCGCTTCTATGTGACCGACGAGTGGATACGCTTAACGCCTCAGATCGGCGGAATAAGGCTAGAAATAGTAGAACTTGTTCTGTACTTGTACTCTCGCGTAGAGTTTCACTATGGATACCTCTTATATACTCTATTTGCGATGAGGCAGTATGTTGAGGCTTTATCTCTATATGCCTGAGTTATAAAGGTAGCCGCATGCTGTCAAGTTGCTCGATTGAAACTTATCACTCGTACAGTACCACCACATTTTACGTACGCCTCTTCAGTGTAGCACAATAGGTGACTTTAGTGGAATCTGCGCTCGAGTAGTCATGATTTAGTTAGTGATGACTTATATTGGTAACTCCATAGCTAGTTTATGCTGTTGATATGACTTCCTTATACAGTTATTTACCCACCACCTCTGTTTTGATGTAAATTCTCTACCATCTTCTGAGTTAACACTGTTTATACTAAATTAGCAAATCTCTCACTTTAAAATCCTAAGGCCGGAACTTGGCTTATGACAAAAGAGGAGAATAAAATTATTCTCTGAGCCCAAAAATTATATGGCGAAGATAAATAAAAATAAACTTTGAGTCTGTCTAAAGCATTTATTAAGAGAAACTGTATAATTATTCAACGGATCAAAGAAACGTAGCTGAGTAAAAACTTTAAAAGTTGTATACGTTAAACACTCTGGTTGTTGGTGAGAGACCAATTACACGGTCATTTTTAAAAAGGAAACCGATTTAATTGCAACAAATGGAAATATTGTTAAAAATATAAAAGTAAATAAAAGAACTAAATTACTGGATATGAAAGAAAAGTAAAAAAACAATGATGTAATCTCATCATACATAAAGAAAAAAATCAAATTCTTAAAAAAATAATACAATAATAGGACAGTACTAAGAACATTTAGAGAATATATCGATAGATTGAAGTACAAATAATAAACAACTAAAAATGAGAATGATAAAAAAAAATGAAAAAAATCTACTTTTAAATAATGAAGATAACTAATAAAATCGAAAATCGAGCAAAATAAACCACACACACACACAAAAAACAAAATTAAGCCTACTCCATACTAAAATCTAGCTTAACATTATCGCAACTACACACAAAGGTGTTAACAAATTATGGACTTCAGCAATTTCGAAATACTCCACCACAGAGACAAATAAAGACAAAATCAAATCAATTCGAAACACACGCTCTAAGATCTCAAAATCAAGCGAAACAACAGTAAAACATAACAATTAAATGAAACAGAAAAATACGGGACAAGTAGGAGAACTTAATCATAATTATAGTATCACACACCCCACCCGAGAAGACATACAGAACAGAAACCACACTAATTAAATTAAACAAAAAACAGCGTCCGCCCGCCCAAAACACACTTTAATACAATATACCACAGAAGGCAGACAGCAACCCAAGATTAAGCCTTTTAAACACCAACAATACAATAACTCTCATACTCAACTGTAAATAGAAAAAACAAACAGAGACCACATATATATTCACAAATAATAACAAACCAGAGTATAATAAATATTATTATATTAATTATATATTAATATATGATTATAAATATAAATAGATGAATTTTTAATTCTACTAAAAATTTTCGATATTTATAAATTATAAGATATGTATACTATGTTTAGGAAACTTAATAGGATATAGTACAATGATATATATTTAAGGATTACGATAGATAGTAAAAAGATAGATGGAGTAGGATAGACTAATAGATTAGATAGCGATAAGATAGATAGAAAAGATAAATAAATAGATAGGAAATTTTAAGGTAATAAACGCATGAGTAGGATAGTGAAGAAATTGAACCAAACATAAGAGTTAGATAAAAGAGAAGAGACAAGAGAGAGAGAGCGAAGCGATGAAGAAGAGAGAGAGAGGGGATGAAGACGGAGGATGAGAGACGATAGAGAGAAGAAGAGAGATGAGAAGAGAAAGAGAGAGACGAGCGAGGAAGAGAGAGAAAGAGAGAGGGAGGAGTAAGAAGAGAGGAGGAGACAGAGAAGAGAGGAGATGGTACAGAAGGAGAAGAGGAGGGGAGAGAGACAGAGAAGAGAGGAGAGAATGGAGACAAGGAGAGATCGAGAAGGAGAGAGAGGGGGAGTTAGAGAGAAGAGGAGAGAGGGAGAGAGAGGAAGGGGGGGGGGAGAGAGTGAGAGGAGAGAGAGAGAGAGAGAAGAGAAGAGAGAGAGGTGAAGAATGAGAGAGAGAAGAGAGAGAGATAGATAGAGCACAAAAGAGAGAGAGAACAGAGAGAGAAAAGAGAGTAGAAGAGAGAGAGAAGAGGAGGAGAGAAGAGAGAGTAAGAGAGGGAGAGAGAGAGAGAGAAGAGAGTAGAGAGAGGATAGAGAGAGAGAAGGAAAGAAGAAAGTGAAAGAACAGAGAAGAGAGAAAGAGAAAGAGAAAGAGAAAAGAGAGAAAGAGAGAGAGAGAGAGAGAGAGAGAGAGAGAGAGAGAGAGAGAGAGAGAGAGAGAGAGAGAGAGAGAGGAAGAAGAGAAGAGAGAGAAGACAAGAGAAGAGGAAAAGAGAAGAGAAGATAGAGAAGAGAGAGAAGACGAGAGAGAGGAGGAGAGATGAGAGAGAGAGAGAAGTGAGAGGAGAGGAGAGAGAAGAGAGAAGAACGAGACGAAGAGAGAAGAGAGAGGTGTACAAGCATTTATACTTCCTCTGGTTGACATATTTAAATTTAGAATTCTCCATCTTTTTTAAGTACAAAAAAATATTAAATTTTCCCCAAGATTAAACATTTAAGAGTCTTCAAATCATATTCTTCCAATATCTTGAAATTCTTTTCCTACAATTCCAATTATTTAACTTTCTTTATATATATATTCTCTATAATCTCGATTACCCCAACCTCATTATTCAAGTTTTTATCCCCCATTATATTGAACCCTAAACCCCCCTTCTCCCACCCTCGCTTTTCACATTCCGCCTTTTATACATAAATGTCTGTTTAATAATAATTATAATGTTTTGATTTTTAAATGGAATTTCTTAATGGCTTGCAATTTTATTTTAATAATAATAATAATAATACAATACTACTACTACTACTACTATACTACTATACTACTACTAATAAATACATAATATAATATAATAATAATAATTAATATAATAATACCATAAATTAATTAATAATAAAAAAAACAATAATAAAAATAATAATAATAATAATAATATTAATAAATTATAATAATAAATAGAACTCAATATTAGATCAGACACAATTATAATAATAATATTCAGAATATAATTATGATAATAATAATAAAAATAAAAATAAAAATAATAATAATAATAATAATAATAATAATAATAATAATAATAATAATAATAATAATAATAATAATAATAATAATAATAATAATAATAATAATAATAATAATAATAATAATAATAATAATAATAATAATAATAATAATAATAATAATACATTACAAATCATGAGATACAAATGTAATTTTTTTAAAGAGAAAAATGAAAAATGTTGAGAATTTTTCTCTTGAAAAATTTACATTTTTTTTCCTTCTTTTTCTTTTCTTTTTACATTTGAGCCCATTTCGAAAATGTATTTTGAATTCAAGATTTTAAGATGATAAAAAAGGAAAGGTAAAAAGAATAAAGAGTGTTTGCACTTTAAAAATGGGCAACATTTGGCTTTGGGTTAATGATAATAGTTGGAAATTTTGGGAAGCCGATTTTTTTTATATATTATAAATAGGCTGTCTCTTGCATGTTTTGTGTTGTTGTTGGATGTTATGCTACTTTATATTATTATTATTATTATTATTATTATTATTATTATTATTATTATTATTATTATTATTATTATTATTATTATTATTATTATTATTATTATTATTATTATTATTATTGTATATTATTATTATTATTTTTATTATTATTATTGATTATTATTATTATATGTATATATATATATGTATATATCTGTATTTATTGTTATTTATTAATTGATTATTATTATGACTATGATTTGGGTTGTTGTTGTTGATTATGTGAATTGTTTGTTATTATTATTTATGCATCAATTAAATTCAATATTTCATTATTCATTATTCATGATTCGTAAATGTATTATTGTTATTAATTATTATTTATATAATTATTAATATTCTTATTATAATATTAGGTAGCGTTGTGGTCTGTTGTTTCTGCTTTTTTCTATTGTGTCCCTGCTGTTAGATTCCATAACATGTGTTTAATGTGTGGTGAGCGTGTCGGTGGGTCGTAAGGATTGAGGTTACGGTTTGCTTGTTTGTGGTGTAGTTGTTAAATGGTTAAAGATTTGTGGTTTTGTCTGTTCTGTCTGGTTGCTATTTGTGTTTGTTGGATTAAGTTGTGAGTTTGTTGTGCTGTCTGATGTCTGTTTTATTTTTGTGGTTATATTTAATTGAGTGTTGTGACTTGTCCTGTTTCTCTGTTTACGGTTCGTTCGTGGTTATTGAGTATAATTAGATAAGTGCCGGTTTGTTGGTTCATGTATTTTAATTTTTTTTTTTTTTTTTTTTGGCTTAGTTTCCCGCTTCACACATTTATTTATTTAAAAAATTTTTTTTTGCTCACAGCCGTTGTGTGTGTTGATCGTGATGTTAAGCAAGATTTTTAAGGTTGATGTTTGTTTTTATTTTGTGTTTTTTTTCACACGTTTTATTTTGTCATTCTCATTTTTACTTTCTTCTGATACAGATGCTGTGTCCGATTTTTACTGTTTGTATTTCAAATTTTTCCTATTCTTATTTTGTAGATTTAAGGATGTATTAAATAATTGTTTGATTATTATTAAAATAGGGAAAGTTGGGCAAGATTTAGTTTTTATACTTTTTTGTTAACCAAAACAATATTCTTTAATTAAATTTTTTTATTACTATACATTTCATTAATTTGTTAAATGTTTTTTTTTTAAAACAGTGTGGGTTGGTAAACATTTTGGAACGTTTTAACGCTTATCTTTCATTGAATTTATAAAATATTATTTTGTTATTCGAAATGATTTTGCACAATAAGTTTTTATTTTTTATTTATCTCTATACTAGGGATGTTCCGGAACCAAGGTGTCTGTCTTTCAAACTTTAACATATAATATTACATTATTAATAACAATTATACAACTCCTAATATATCTAGATATTAATTGGAGTATATTCTTCACAGGAGATTCTAAGATTTTATTATAAATATTGATAACTTTACTTACTGAGAATTCATCTCTTCTGTCAATATTTGATAAAATATCTGAAACCGCATTAACAGCTAATGGAGTAACTTTATCGCTATTATTGAATAAAATTTCTTGAAGTTCATTTATTTTATTAGTTGTGTTTTTAACTCTTAGTCTATCTA
>JABUQX010102908.1:35000-52480 GCA_015478945.1 Trachelipus rathkii | reverse complement strand
GCATGGTTACGCACCTTACCTACCAGTCTAAGGAAAAAAGGGTCATGATATATATATATATATAATATATATTATATATATATATATATATATATATATAATATAGATATATATATATATATATATAGTATATATATATATATATATCTATAATATATATATATAATATTATATTATATATATAAATATATATATATATATATATATATTATTATATATATAAATATATATATATATATATTTATAATATATATAAATATATTATATATATATATATATATATATATATATATATAGATATATATCATATATAATATATATAATATATATAATATATTATATATATACTAATATATATATATATATATATTATATAGATATATATATATATTATATATATATATATATATATATATATAATATATCATATATATATATATAGACCGGAGGAAAATTTTTCTAGCCTGATATTCCTGCCTCCGGCCAAAAATGACTCTCCGGGGCATGACTCTCCGGTCGGTGCATCACTATACTTATATCAGATAGACACCAAAATTTTTAATTGTCGAGATCATTCCTCAAAATTGTGCAGCAAATAAACTTCGTGGAAAATTTAATAAGAATGAATTCGAAGCTTTTCTATCGATTGTCCATAAAATTTTTATCATCTAAATTATCTAGTTGATCTTCTGGTGCAGCATGAATAACACGCAACTCTTTTAGAAAAATGATGTTGGTCATTTGCAAAGTTAAGAAACTAAAGCTGAATAATAAATTCCTTAGACTTTCAATATTTAAATTTTACATCGTTAATTTAAATTGAATTTCACGAAAGTAAATAATATAATAAAGTTATAAATATATAAATAAATTAAATGAAATTAAAAAAAAAAAAAAAAAATAGATTTCTTTATAATTTAAAAAATAAAACAAAAGAAACATACTTTAAGCTTGACCTAGGTTTAAAAACCGAGCAGGAAATATTTTTGCCGATGGTAAAATGCAAAAACGAAAGCGAGGCCGAAGGACGGGCTTAAGATTTGGACGGAGGTTGTCCTCGGAGGTCGTCCTTACTCACAACAACAATTTAATTAAACCAAAAACAATATATAAACTGCTTTTTTAAATAATTTAAGCTTAACGGAGGAGTCTTTTAATTACTCATATCAAATTTCATTATTTAACAATAATAATAATAATAATAATAATAATAATAATAATATTAATAATAATAATAATAATAATAATAATAATAATAATAATAATAATAATAATAATAATAATAATAATAATAATAATAATAATAATAATAATAATAATAATAATAATATTATTATTATTTATTATTATTATTATTATTATTATTATTATTATTATTATTATTATTATTATTATTATTATTATTATTATTATTATTATTACGTAAGCGATGAAGGAAAAAAAAAGAAAATAGCAATAAATAAAGTTAGGAGTGGAGGTTTGCAAGTGGAAGCAACAAAGAGAAAGTTTGTTTCGTTCGTTTCGAGTTTGTGGAAAAACTTTAAAAGAAAAAAAGTGTTTGTGTTGCAAAATCGAATTTTTAGTCGGTTTTTTTTCCTTTATTTTGGGTCAAGTCGAAAAGAGAGGAGAGTGTTAAGAACGAGAAAAGAACTCTCAAATAAATTATTTTCTCACAATTTTCCAACCGTAAAACATGGTACGTAAGCATTTATATATATATATATATATATATATATATATATTAAAACATTGATAATAGCATTACTATATTTATTTATATATCTATATTAAATTATAATATATATATATATATATTATATATATATATATATATATATATATATATATGTGTGTGTGTTTGTGTGTGTGTTTGTGTGTGTGTGTGTGTGTGTGTGTTCTTAGTAGTCTATAAAAGTGTGGTACGTTTGTTATGTGAAGGAAGAGGAACGGAGTGCAATTAAGGCATGAATAACTCAATGAGTGGCAAAATGACAGCAATACAGAGACGCGAGGCAAAGGGTCGGGGTTTGGTCCCTAGTCATTTAACTGATGTAGTTCTCTTTCTAGAATAGAGCAATGCCCATGAGGTGTTGCAACAATGCTGCAGAGTCGGAGCAGAATTTATTTTGCGGGTGGAGCCGGAGTAGGAGCCGGAGCCGGAGCCGGAGCCGGAGCCGGAGCCGGAGCCGGAGCCGGAGCCAGTGCCAGAGTCGGATTTTTTTTACTATAAAATAAAGGTGTGTGGCGCCAGAGCCGCATATTTTAAAATCATGGAGTGAGAGTCGGAAAGAAAATAACTGGCACCGCAGTTGTGCATCATCGGGGATTATTTAATGGAATCAAAAATTGTGGATCGTCACAATTTGTTCTCACGTTTTTTAAACATTTTCGAACATTTTTTCAATTATTTTATTCACATTTACTATTTAATAATTCATTTTATTATTCACATTTTTTTTCTTTTTCTGATATCAAGACTAATTTCGATCTCGTTAAATGATATATATATATATATAATATATATATATATAATATATATTATATATATATATATATAATATATAATAGATATACTATATATATATATTATATATATATATTATATATATTATATACATATATATATATATATATATATATATATATATATATATATATATATATCGTGAGGCATTCAATTTCTTTCCTCAGACCTTTTTCAAGGTCTCCGGCCGGAGACCACTTGTTTACCGAATCTCATCCGGCCGTGACCCCCAATATACTTTCAAAAAGGGTTAATAAAGTTTTTCAAAACCCAAAATATAATTTTGTTAGACAAATGTTTATTAAACTTTAATGAAAGAAACTTATTAAAAGAACTTATAACTCTCCTGAAATTTAAAAATTAGAATATTTTTGTTTTAGTGATAATATTAAGCAAATATACGGTAACTATGTGATTAGTTATATTCTAATAAAACATATTAATGTGACTATATGTCACCATTTAAAACCAATTTACAAATACTATTAACTATTTGAAAAGCCTTTTGAACAGCAAAATATTTATATATCTTTTAGAAATCTTTAATATGTCGATTAACTTGATTTTAAAAGATATAGGTACATAACTAGAATAAAACTGTAAAAAACTTTCATAACCATGCAAAAAAGATATTAAAAATATTTTTCACGTTTCCATTAAAATATTTTGTTATTTATTAAATATGATAATAGTAGTATTCATTATAAACACTCAGAGCTTTAAAAAAACCAACATTACATTAGAAACTTGTGTTATATATAGTAATATATATATACTATATATACTATATATATCATATATATATTATATATATATTATATATATATAATTATAATATAGATATATATATATATATATATATATATATAGTATATATATAGATATATAATATATATATGTAAAAGGTCCTTTGCGGTAATGTTACAGATATCGATTAATTTTTTTCCCATAATCGTAAGTTATCGGATATCGTTGTTACCCATGTATAACATAAGTATAGTTTGTCGAACACGTAAGAGTGACGTTGGCTTCTAATAAATTTACATAAAATAATTTTTCAAAATGAAATATTTTCGGTTACGTATATATTACTTAAATGTGTTATTTAAAATAAAATTTATGAAAAATTAAATAAAATTCAACATTTGAAATAAAAGTATATATATATATATATATATATATATATATATATATATATAAATAATATATATTATATATATATATATATATATATATATATATCATATATATATAATATATAGATATATATATAAATATATATTATATATATATAATATATATATATATAGATACTGTACTGTGAAATTATATATATACTATATTATATATATACTAATATATATATATATATATATATATATATATAATATTATTACTAGTATATATATAAATCGTTTTATGATTTATAACTAACGAATACCCTAGAGTAGACCGCATAGATATCAGTTGTCGGCGGTCTCTCGACCTCTAGGTGGACGACGGGCCTCTGTCCCTATCGGCTCCGAGCCCCCTAATAATTGAAATGCAGGAAACATATTTCATAAGGTTGCTCGAGCCGATGGGGGACAGAGGGCGACCCGTCGACCACCTAGAGGCCGAGGACCCCTTTACAACTGATATCTATTTGCGGTCTACTCTAGGGTTGTTTCCGTTTAGTTTTAAATCAGTAAACACCTATATATTAGATATATATATATATATATTATATATATGATATATATATTATATATATAATAATATATATACTATTATATATACTTATATATATATTAATACTAATATATATAATATATACTATAACTCATATTATATATATATATAATTATATATATCTCTATATATACATATATATCTCCTGACACAGTAATATGTAAATATAATAGACACTATGTAAATAATAGTATACTATAATCATATACTAATATATACTACTATACTATTACATACTATATACTATACTATTATTATATATATATTTTATATAATAAAAATACTATATATATATATATAATATATATATTATAATATATTTTCGCAAAATTTCCACACTGATCACAATCTTAATATGTCAAATATTATTATATATATGGGAAATGTGTTGCATAAAATTACGACTTTTGTTCTTTTTTTTTTAATATCGATTGATGCATTCAAACACATTCTGCAATTCAAATGAAATGCCAACTCTCCTAGAGGGCAATATTATAAAATCGATTATCTTTTCTAAAATATCGATATCTGATACATTACCTCCTAACTAAAATTTAACCATATATAATATATATATATATATATATAATATACTATATATTATAATATACTATATATCTATATATATATACTTATATATATATATATATTCTATATAATATATATATATATAACCTATATACCTACTATATAACCTCATAAGCCACTACCATATCCATACTATATATTACTATACTATATATATATATATATAAATTTAGACCGATAACGTGCCTTCCAAACGTATACAAAACATTCACTGGAGTAACTTCAAATAAAATACATGAACATGCAGAGACAAATAACATAATAATTGAATAAAAAAAAGATTTTGCTAGAAATTAATAAAGAGAGAAGACCTTGCATCAGAGCAAGCAGGCGGCGAAGTCTTTACAACACCAGCCCCATCACCAAAGGCCTTCAATTCCCAAATTATAATGGGGGTGAGGTGTGGAAGAGGGACATTGTTTGGACGTCGTCTCTCGAAATATCTCCGAGGCAAGTTTATGCTCCATCATTTAATTTACACCCACAACGGCCATCCGTCTGATATCAATGTTTTTTTCTTCTTCTCTCTCAACCCTCACACTTCCTACACTTCTCCATTACATCACCTTCATATTCTCATTCGAGGCAAGTTTATGCTCCCTCATTTTTTTAATTTGAATAAAATATAATATTCGATCATTTACTTGCAAATTTGTGAGGTACGTGAGATGATAGTTTGTTGGGACTGCCCATCAAACATGTCTATCAAGCACTACTGTGTAAGGTCGCGAGTATCCTAGATATATCCTCTGAGAAAGATAAAACGCGATAAGGACGAACTAAAGGGCACCGGAATGCAGAGGGGTAACCAATCAAACTTAACACTCCGTGAATTATGCCTAATGGAAGGTATTTTCATGGTTTCGGAAAGGTCTACGTCTTCATCCACTCCTAGAAAGGGTTTTCCCAATTCCAGAGGGAACAGCATCCTTTTCATCTGACCTCTAATCTCTTTCTCATTGAGAGCTTTCTAAAAAATCAAACAGCACAATTTTATGTACCTGCTGTAGAATATATTTGCCTCCGTTAAATCGAAGTAGGGGTTACGACGTAGAGCCCTTCATAGAGGAGGGGAGGTCTCCCTTGCTCAGATCCCGTCTGCGGGGAGGACTCTCACTGCAAGTTGTAAACCCCCCGACAACTATTTATAATTGAGATTTATCCTTCGTGCATTGTTTAATCATTTAAACTTTTAAAACTTTTTTCAAACTTTAATTTAAAGTTTTTTTAAAAGTTTTATAATGAAAATGTGCCATTTTTATATTCTCATTAAAAAAATCAAATATTACACAAAAGTTTATGGTTTCGTGTGGGAGAACGAAGAAAGACATCCGAATTTCGGTTAAAAACAAGAAATATCTACAAGAAATTACCTGATGTCCAACAAAGAAGAAATTAGAATATATTCCTGAATTTTGCATAAATTAATTAAGAAAGGGGGCCCGGACCGTTGTGTAGAAGGGCAAGTTGGAAAAGTCTTGGTGCAACGAACCCCACCCCATCATCAGAGGCAGACAAACTCCCAGGCTGGATGAATGGTGGATGGGAATCCGAATCTCTTACCTTCTCTGAGGCTTCTTCTGACTCTGGAATCTTGTTTAAAGATTTGTTAAAATGTGTGAATGTGTAAAAGTGAATGTGATGTGTGAAAAAAGGACAATCCTATAAACGAAGGATTTAAAGTAGGGATCGAAAGGAACGAACACCATAGTGCAACGGGATGTTTCACACACTAAAGCATATGACCAATCGGATTTAAATTCATCTTTTCGGAATATATATATATATATATATATATATATATGATATATACATATAATATATATATATAGTATTATATATATATATATATACTATATATATATATATATATATATAATCATATTATATATATATAGCTATACTCAGTGATATATTATATATATATATTATATAATAATATATATATACTAATATAATATATCATATATATATAATATATATATAAATAATATATATAATATATATATAGTATATATACTTATATATATAATATAGTATATATATAATATATATATAATATATATATATATATATATAAATACTACATATATATATGTATATATACATATTAATATATATATATATATATATATATATATATATATATATATCATAATATATACTATATACGTATCATGTAATAGGTATAAATACAATATATATCGATATTTGAATATATGCGTATGCTTCATATATATAAAAGCATAATCCCTAATTAGATCGGCTTCCTTATAGTCAAAATTCTTCTTGTTTTCCGCTGTTCTTTCTTTCTGGTCTACTTCCTCTTGTTTTGTCTGTTCTCTCTCTCCCTCTCTCTTCTCTCTCTCTCTCTCCTCTGCTCGCTCTCCTTCTCCCTCTCATCTCTATGTCTGTAGGCAACTTTGACGGAATGGATTTAAACTTACTTAATTAATTTTCGAAAAGGCCTCAATTCAAAACGAATTCAGCTTAATATTACGTCCATAATATAATTAAGCAAATAGAATTCTATAATTAGAATTACATACATATATTCCGGACTGCTGTATGTAGCCAATGAATCGGGTATCTACGATTATTAACTGTACTACTATGTCAATTTATATGTTATGTGTATGTTATGACTTGTATAACATGTACGATTGGTGAAATGCTAATTTGTAATTTTTGTCTTTACCCCTATTTAATTATGCGGGAGCAAAATCATAAAGTTAACATAGCCTTTTGTCCCATAAATAAATGCAGACGAAAAACTGATCTTAGGTTCATTTATTATTATCTATTAATATTATTATTAGTATTATTATATTTATTATTATTATTTATATTATATTTATTATTACTTATTATTATTACTATTATTATTATTATTATTATTATTGCGCTATTAGTATTATTATTATTATTATGATTATATTATTATTATTATTATGTATTATTATTATTATATTATATTATCCATCTCCTCTCACTCTCACCTCCTTAATTATTAGATAAGAAAGCTGAGAAACGCATAATAATTTCCAAAAGCAATATATTATATATAACTAATATATATATATATATATATATATATATATATAATATATATATATATATATATATATATATATATATTATATATATATATATATATATATTACTATATATATGATATATATATACATATATATATGTATATATATTATATATATATATATATTAATATATATAATAATATATATATATATATATATATATTATATAATATATATATATATAATTATTATATATATATATTACTCATTATAAAAATATATATTTACTATATATATATATATATATACTTATATATATATATGATATATATATATATAATATATATATTATATATAGCATGTATAGCGTTAAAAGAATGCGATTTTACATATAACGTTAGTATGCTAATACAAAAAAATTCGCCATAGAAACGATGCGAAAAAAATCGGGATCGGCATCGCTTGCCAATGTCGGCAACAAACTTCTTGAATATATTTCGCCGCCTCAAACTATTTTCGGAGCGTGAAAGTCGTATAAGTTTTCGGAGTCTTAGCGTTCGAGTTACAAAAATGTTCCTTCTAAATTTGCATAAACAGTGCTATGAAGGATACTAAGAAGGTGTTTGTTTATCTCTACAACTTTTTTTTTACTTAACATTTTACTCTATTTTCGAGTTTAAAAAAAATAATTACGAGTAAATGTTTACAGAATGAAGTCGAAATGAACTTGTGTCTGACACTCTCCCTCGGTCTGACTGATACTCTCCCTCGGCCTGACTGATACTCTCCCTCGGTCAGGCACGAGTATTTTTTTTATCTTGTTTCAATTTCAAATTTTATCAGAGTAACAATTTATTTAAAACGTTATTTTTTTTTTTACGGAATAAATAATCGATGTTTCAAACTCATGAAATTTTAAAACTCTTTATAGTACTATAATATAAAAAAAATTATTTATTATATATATATATATATATATATATATATATATATATATATATATATATATATATTATATTATGTCTGCCTCCGTGAATAGGATATATATTACCTATACCTTGTTAGGTCAAGGGTGCCTTTCTTTATCTACTACACCTCACTAAAATACCCCGCAGCCGCAGCCGCCGGCCTCCTCCACAGATCGCTCAGGGTTGTAATTTCCCAGGTTGTTCTGGGATGAGAGTTAGAAAGTTTTCGGCGCCTGGCTGCACTTTGTGCAGATATTTGAGGTAGTTTCGTTGATGTTAAATCTATTTTTGTAGTGTTGCAAGTTTGGGTGGTGGCTGCATCTCAATTTGGCTAGAGATGACTGGATTTTTACTGGATGGAAGTTAAATTCAGATGCTCTTTCTGGTGGGGTGATCCTTCAGTATATTATTTGGTTGTCTTTGTTAGGTGAGTGTGTATTTGTTTACAATAGGAGGTGTTATTTTGTGGGGGTTAGATATTACTTAGGATATGTTTGTATTATATGGCTGGGAAAGATGGAGTTTGTTTTAGTCTGTGATTAGTGGCGTTCGAGAGTGTAGTGTGACAGGGTTGTTGTGGTGTCTGTGTTTTATCGTAGTGTGCCTATCATTTCTATTTCTTTGTCTATAGGTAATATCTTTGTTTCATCGTGTAAGTGTTGATGAAGTGTTGTTAGTACACATCCTGTTATAATTCAGAGTGACTTGTTTTGGGTGGTTTAGAGTTTTTTCGTGTTTCCCTTGGTTAATAATGGATGCCATATTGGTGAAGCATAGTTCAGTGATGGGCGGATGAATTGTTTGTATATGGTGATGGATATCTGTTTATTATTTTTCGATGTCAGTTCCAGATATGGTTCTTAGGATGTTTAATTTCCTGTTTGCTGATGTTATTATGCTTTCTATGTGTTTTGAGAAAGTTAAGTATGTGTCCAGAGATACTCTTAGAATTTTGGGTGTTTTGTTTAGTGGAATAGCGATGTTATTTAGGGAAATTTTGGGGTTAGTAGTACAGAGTTGGCTGTCTGTTGTGATTAGTGTAATTGAGGATTTGTTTGATGATGCTGACATTCTATCATTCTAACAGTCAAGTCTGTATTTGGTTGATGTGTTATTGGGTTAGAAGGAATGCTGTGTTTAGATTTATAAATAATATAAATAATAATAATTTAAGTGTTAATATATAATGTTGCTCTTAAAAATTCAGCAGCAAAAAATTATGCATTATAAAAATTGAAATTTCGGAAACTTTCTGCATTTTAAAACCTAACTTTGTTTATTTAATATGGTTGTAAGAAACATTTAGACAACTTACACTCATCGCTCGGTTTATCTCTTAGTTTGATTACAAAGAGTTCTGTAGCTCAGAATGAACTAACTTTCTGCTTCAACGCTATTGGAGGTATAGATTCCAGTGCACTTATGACTCTTTTAATGGTAACATTTTCAACAGTGGCGAAAAATATGTTGAACTCCTTAATGAAATTCCTTGCAATTGATTGAGAGAGTGATTCAGAGCTGTATTAATAACACATTCAGATTACTTTTGTATTGCGCACTTCAGTTTCTGAGTGAGTGTCTGTTGATTTTGACTGTCAGAACCTTTTCTTCCTCAGAAGAATATATCGATGCTTTGTATCAACAAGGATTTGATTTACTGCTGATAATAAGACAAATCTGTTTGGCAAACCTTATACTTTTCAGAGTAACTTTAAATCTGAATCCAATCTTGAAAGAATTGTGGATTTTAATATTGAGTGGAATAAATAGCTTGATAATTTTCATAGAACGATTTTTAGAGCTAAGATTGCCAATAGAAATAGGATCATATGATGATGATGCAATATAATCTAATATGTGATGCAGAGTATATCGCATCATATTATGCGATATACTCTGCATCACATATTAGATTATTTCATTTTTAGTCAATTAATACTTTTTCTATTGGCAATCTTAGCTCTAAAAATCGTTCTATGAAAATTATCAAGCTATTTATTCCACTCAATATTAAAATCCACAATTCTTTCAAGATTGGATTCAGATTTAAAGTTACTCTGAAAAGTATTATTCTTCAAGGGAGACTTGCAAAATATGCGCACAATCATTTTTATTTATTAATGGTAGTTCCTATTTTAACTACCAGGAATAAGATTATCTTTTATATCACTCATTTGCTCATTATCAGAATTATGTTCGACGCTTACATTTGATTGGAAATCATCTACTTCCTCCTCTTCTAGACAAGACCATCTTCAGCATCTTCATTTGACCCCACTTCAAATTTAAGAATATTAGCCTGTTTTCTCACTTTATTGTAAATGATGATGTACAAGGCAAGATGATTATCGTGTGCATAGAGCAATTGATGTTCACAATCAATTAACTTTCTAAATTTTGCAATAACACTCGCCCCCATCTGTCACATATGCCACAATGTTATTTTCTATGAATAAATTGAATTGTGAGTTTCTTTTGCACTTCTTCAACCATTTTTTATTCAGTCAATCGACCATACCTAAGTTCCAAAACTTATCTATTAATGAACATTTATATTTAAATAGAGTGTTTTTAAGGGATAAATTTCATCCACAGAAAAGCTGAATATCTTACGACTACTTAACGATTGCTCCATTTCTTTCATAATCTTCTCTTTAATTTTTTATTGTTTACACCATTTGCATAATAAGATTTTTTTTTTTTGGAAGTAACTCTTATCACTGAAGGCTCGCTTGATCAATTTTTACATAAGCATTCCGATACACAGAATGCACCTATTACACTTAATGCAGATTTAGCAACGATTTCTTCTTTCGTACGCATAAATGTGAGGAGAACAAATCTGCGTAGCGCAAAATCACACATGTCTGATAAAACAGAACAAAAACTAAGAAAATCTCTGAGGGAATATCGGACATACTGTAGTTATTGAACAGCCAGATAATGAGGGCGTCCCAAGAAGATTATATATCTCAAAATCTGAAATCTTTTTTTAAAATAAATAAAAAAAAAAAAACTTTGGTTACATATTTTCAAATGTTGTGTATTATCTTCGCTTGTGCTTATTTAAGTTTACTAACATACTCTAGTATTAACCTTATAATATTATTAAATATTATAATCTATTTATGTATTTATTTATTTCAGTGCTGATGATAGGTAATGATATATCCGAAACGTTCATGTTTGTGATAACTTGTTTTGGTCTCATCTTCATACTATATATATATATATATATATATATATATATATATATATATATATATAGATATATATTATAGAGTATATATATATATATATATATAATTATATATATATATATATATATATATATATAATATATATATATATATGGACAAAGTATACTTTCTTACCTTCGAATCGAGTACATTTGAAATATCGAAATATTTAAATTTCGATACATTTGAAATTTTGAAAAGAAGCTAGGAAAATGATAAAATACGAGTTTATTTTAAATTTAGTTGAACCAAACTTATATATATAATATATATATATCCTATATAATATCTATATATATATATATATATATTATATATACTATATATATTATATATATATATTAATATATATATATATATATATATATATAATAATATATAATATATATATATATATATATATATATATATATACTATATATATATATCTATATACTATGATATATATATTATTTTATATAGTATATATTATTATATATACATAATATATATATATCATTCATCATCCAATGGAAAATACTTAAAGTTAGTTTTGTTGAGATTCTCTTTACGGAGAAACTACAGAAAAACCAATGCAGTATTTGAAATCAGCGTATAAGCTTATTATATATAAAAAACAAAACATAAATGAAATATCTCGAAAAAGTACGACACTTACAGAAAAACCAACTACAATTGGAATCAGCGTGTAAAGCTTTATTACAAAATGTAAAAAAAAATTAATAAAAAAAATAAGAAAATTAGGGGGCTCGAGCCGACGGGTTACAGGAGGGGGGACTTTTCCATACCCGTAGGGGAGGGGCGGGAACCCCCGCGACACCCACATACCAAAAGAGCGGGGTTCCGGAGCCCCTCCCCGGAGGGCGGGAAATAGTCCTACCCTGTCGTTCCCCTGAAGGCCGAGAGACCCCGACTCCTTGCCATCTTTGCGGTTTAACCCTTGGGTATTCCTTTAGTTAAAAAAAAAAAAAAATTTACAAACTAGATAAGAAAACATAACAGGTCCAATTCACGTGTACATGTTTGACACAGACAAAAGAACTTTTCGCCTTTCTCATTAATTAATGTCACATTCAATATTGCATCCGTTACATTTCTTATTCGTCACAATTAATTGAAATATTGCAAAAAACTTAAAAGTGAACGCAGCTCACTTGAACAAAAATTCGTATATGTCACTTTTACATTCATTCTGCCTAAAATACTAAAAACTGTACGATTTAAAAATATAAATTTAGTTTAATTTTTTTTGTTGGTAAAAACAAGTAGAAGCTACTACTTTTCGCTCATTTTTAGGTGTTTTTTATTTTCTTTTAAAATTATTAAAACTTCTATTCACATAAAAATAAAAATTGTTTTGATTTATATCTTTATCGGATTATAATAGAGTCGATATGTAAGTAAAATTAACAATCTACGCATAGGTAAGGGAAAAGTAACCTATTACCATATAATATATATATATTATACTATCATATATATATATATAGACTATATTATATATATCTATATATATACTATACTATATATAATAATATATATATATATATATATATATATAATAGTATAATATATTATAATATATATAGTATATATAGTATATATAATACTATATATATATATATATATATATACTATATATATGTTCTCTTTGGAAATTAGTACACAAAGTTCATGGACAACCTCTTGATATTTTTGAAATATAATGAGTGACGGAGGACTGATATTGGAGGGTTCTCTTACGACTCTAGTAGTAGGAAATAACACATTTTGGACACGTTTAAGCTCGCCCCCTTTATGACTCTGACTGACCGTGTCAATCTGACCAACGGTATTTTAACCTGACCTTGACCTTTTTGCGCCTTGATTTTTACTCCAGCTACCTTCATGGGTGTTTTTTTTTTTTTTTTTTATTCTTTTTTTTTTTTTTTTTTTTTTTTTTTAATCGGTAATAACCTTGTGACTGCGTCCGCCATTTTGTTTTATTAAGCGTTTTGTTAATCATCGTCGGGATGAATCGCAAAATTCATCGTCGCGTTCGTCGCGTTTAATCGCGCAGTCATCGTGGCTGTCGCGTTTAATTCGTCGCGTTTTTAACAAGTCCGCGGAGTCCCGTCGCATTCGCTAGCCAAAGAAACCACCGCACAAAGACCGCTAAAGTATAAAGGACACATTAGATAAGATCTACAGTCAGAATTTTTTATAACAATCATATATTAGCTTGGAAACAACATAGTTCAAGGCAGTGTTATTAAATTACGTAAACACTTCCTGTTTTGTATTAGAGCTCTTTACAAATATTTCTATTGATTCTCGAGAACCATACTATATTTTCAAATTCATCTTTCCACTAATATATATAATATATATAATATATAATTATTATTATAAGTACTATATATATATAATATATACAATATAAGATAAGAATATAATTACCTTAATATTTATATATATATATATATAGCTTATCATAATACGCTTTTATCAAAAAGAATTATTTGGGTTTTTTAAAATATTGTAAGGAATATTGTTTCATCAAACTGGCCAGGTTTGCAATGTAACTATATTCTTTACTGCTCCTGTACAAGAGCTTCCTCTTCACCTTAAAGGTGCAAAAGGGTTTCTAATCGGTAAATAAAGACATTCGAGTTTTTTCAAAAGCTCCATGCCCTTATTATTCTTCCCAAATAACTGTTCATAGATAAGATAGCCTGAAGTTATAATATATAGCTTTTCAAATTTATAATAAAAATAACTTTAACAGACTTTCAATTAAATAAAATTAAAAATATTTATTTAATATCTATTATACAGAATATAATAAATATTTTTTCTTCACCCTTCCTTTCGTGACTTTCCTAAGACTAGTCCAATTTTATTTAATTTCACGTACTTGGTATATATATACTATACTATATATATAATATATATACTAAGTATATATATATATATATATATATATCTATATATATATATATATATATATATAATCTATATAATATATATATTATATATAGTATATAGTTATATATATATCATATATATATATATATATAAATGCTATCTGGCAATCCTCTCTGAAATCTGAACACGCCTTCTCTCTCGAAGAGTTTTTATATTTTTCGTTTTATATGTTTCGCACAGGATATTGCACATATAGGAGTTAATTCATAATATACAATTTAAACTTGTAAATAAATACATTTATAACATTTACAATATTTTATAATGTATTTGATATGGATATACTTTCTCTAATTCATCTAAACCGATTTCGAAGACCAACGTGGAATCATTATTTTTATCTTACTCGGGGAGGTTTATTAACGCAGTGTGTGCGAATGAAGAAAACAAAATCTTAAAAAATACACAAAACTATTTTCACAACGTGACGTTACAAGCGACATAAGAGGACAATATAACATGAGAATTTTTTAGTAAAAAAATACCTGCCGTTTGGCCTGTGCTAAAAAGCCACAGATGCAATTGAATATTGTAATACCAACATTAAGAGCCAAGAGAAGGTTGGTATAGGTAAACTTTATATAATATATATAGTGGGTATATATATATATTATATATATAGTATATATATATATACAATACTAACAATATATTATATACTATATATATATATATATAATATATATTACTATATATATATAATAATATTATATATCTACTATATAAAGTGTTCTATGAGTATTAGATGAGTACCAGGTGAGGGCCAATGAGTGTCAATGAGTGCCATATAGTGCCAAGTGAGTGGTCACATAGTGCCAACTGAGGGTGCCACTTTTTTTTCAAGCCTTTTCTAGCCTCCTTTGAGCTAAATAGCCCGGTAATATTGCGGTGTCTCCCCTTGGTTATAAAGGTATGAGATTCGATTGCGTGATATATTACAAGTTGCTAAGGATGCTCCTAGTATGAGTTCAGCATGCAGGAATAAAACACACACACGCCCAGATGCACACACACACCACACACACACACAGTTATAGTCACTTACACTCGCCCATAGACACTTACGTACACCCATTCACTATGCCACTTACACACACACACACACACACCCATACACGTAAACAGTAAAACAAAAGCATACTAATCCCTGTGTTGTTAGGTAACACATCATAAACTTGAATTTACTGATTTTACTGCTTTAAGGAATGTAAAAGTTTATGTTTTTAATAAAATTTCGTACAATTGTAGTAATAATGAATATATCAGAAACTCTGGATGTTTTCTAATAAAATATAGTCTTTAAAAATTTATAAATTAAAAAGATATTAAGTAAAAATATAATTTAAACATAATGTAATAAAATAATATTACTTTAAGCAGAAACGGAAGTTGAGAGCCTTCGAAAGCTGAACCATCAATAAATCTGAGTCATCAAAGATTAACCATCACTTATAGGAGGACATCAAAAAATATCGTGTGGGTATCGGTTTAAGCTGTACATAGTGGACTGTGGAGTGAGTGTAAAGTGTAAGTGTCTATGGCTGCGCGTAAGTGCCAAAGTGTAAGTGTCTATGGCTGAGGTAAGTTGTCTATGGATGATCTAAGTGTCTATAGGTGTTATGTTTATATAAGTGACATAGTGTGTTTGTGTGTATGTGTGTATGTGTGTATGGGTGTGTGTGTCTTGTGTGTGTATGTGCAAGTGTCATAGCGTTAGCGTAGTGTCTAGGGGGGAGTGGTAAGTGACTATAGCTGATGTGTGGTGTGGTGTGTTGTGTGGGCATCTGGCGCAGTGCTGTGTTTATTCTGTCTCATGCTAACTCATACTAAGCAAGGCTCCTTAAAGGGCAAAAATTGTAATATACCACCACCCCCCCAATGAATCTGCATACCTTATATAACCATCATTAGGGAGACACCCATATCTAGGGCTATTTCTAGCTCAAAGGAGCGCTAGAAAAGGCCTTCGAAAAAGTGGCACTCAGTGAGGCACTAGTGTGAACTCACTTGGACACTATTATCGCACTCACTTGGACACTTCATGGCCCTCACCTGGATACTCATCTAATACTTCATAGAAACACCCTTATATATACTTATATATATATATATATATATCATTATATATATAGTTATATATTATATATATATATACTATAAATATATATATATATTACTAATATAATAATATATATCTATATATATATATATACTATATATATAAAGCTTACCTATGAACAAACTTCTCTTGCTTAAAGCTAATAATAATTTTCAAATTGAACTTGTGGCTTTTAGCACAGGCAACGGCAGGTATTTTTACTAAAAAAATTCTCATGTTATATTGTCCTCTTATGTCGCTGTAACGTCACGTTGAAAATCAGTTTTTTGTATTTTAGATTTTGTTTTCTTCATTCGCACACACTGC